>PVKV010008015.1:0-28958 GCA_004027835.1 Alouatta palliata | reverse complement strand
CTATCAGTTCTGTCAAATCAATTTATATCAATTAAAAAATAACTTATCAAATAGATCAAAATGGTGAGATGGCATTATATAAATTTAACTAGAATTTTTAAAAACTAAAATCAGTATTAGTAGTTGAGATAAAATATACATGTTCATAAATAATTAGTGTCCCATGAATCAAACAGCAACATATGCGAATTTACGTATAGAAAGCTATATTTTTAACCCTTCCAAGATTGGAAAGACTACTTACAATTTTATGACTCATATACAAAATTAACAATACAATTTCAGTCATTTTGTTACAAAGAGTTTTAACATTAGTAAAGTAAGACTAATACTTGCTATTAATTCAAAATTGATAATTAAAATAATAATGTATTATGAGTGGAATCGGATTAATAAAATTCTTTTTTTTTTGAGACAAAGCCTCACTCTGTCGCCCAGGCTGGAGTGCAGTGGCATGATCTTGGCTCACTGTAACCTCCGCCTACCAGGTTCAGGCAATTCTCCTGCCTCAGCCTCCTGAGTAGCAGGGATTACAGGCGTGTGCCACCACGCTCAGCTAATTTTTGTATTTTTAGTAGAGACGAGGTTTCACCATGTTGGTCAGGCTGGTCTCAAACTCCTGACCTCGTGATCCATCCACCTCGGCCTCCCAAAGAGCTAGGATTACAGGCGTGAGCCACCGCGCCCGGCCAAAATTATCTAATTTAACTTTTATTACATGCATATTTTCTCTTTCAAAAACATTCATGTGTTGAAATTATAGGAAATTTAAAATGGATTTCTTTTAGACAATCATACATCCACAAACTTATCCTGTATTTTACGCTTTAAAAATATTTTATGTGAAAATATTAGTCTCATCCATTCATTTTTTTGGTCAAAGTAAACTATTTTAGAGTGCATGAAAACACTTTTTTTTTTAAGGTATTTATACTTATCTGTTTAATTTAATGTAGTATTGGTGCCCTCTAAAGGGAAAATTGGTTTAGATCATTTACAGATTTCAATATTCCACCTAAAAATCAATTGCCAAAGACAAAGAAAATACATAGACTCAATATACAGAAAATATTCAAGCTGTATTATATGGCATTTTCGTCATTATTCTTTTGGTTGCACCAACCACAATTTTCAGTGTCTATCTTTACTGGTAAACAAATAGAACTTATTTAACATTAGATTTCTATTAATTTTATTGGAAGTGAAAAAATAAAATGTTTAAAAAATCTAATTGAGTTTCTTCTATGTTTATGCCCATTCCCAGGATAGAAAACTCTGTTATTACAGTTAGTAGTTAAATATTTAAAGAAAAAAATATGTAATTCAAAGTCAAAAGAATTGCCTCATTCTATGTAAAACATAGAAAGCATTATTTACGTTATTTCAACATTATTAAAACCCAAGCATAGTATGGTAAGTAAAAAAGAAAAGCACTATGCAGTTTATTTTTTGTAACATCAAAAACATAAATTTTCATAATTAGGGAATGGTTTATTATGGTATTATATACATAGGTGTGTGTCTATATATATGAATGTGAATATGCTGTTGTTTTATGTATGAAGAGTGACATAACTGTGGGTTAGGGAGAGAAACTCAAAGAATTGTCCATTGTCTGAGTTAGAAGAAGAGGTCTATTGCTGACACAGCCACTTGAATGAAGTTACCTTACAAGTACTACTCAATTCCCTCCCAGTTCACTTGGTGAGATTTAAGCAATACCTCTCCAACAAGGGTCTAGAAATTGTGTCTCATTTGTTGAATGTATTAATTTTATCTACCATTTTGATAACTGAATAACTTTTTATAGTTTCTTATCAGCATGTGTTATGGCATTTTTCCTTAAAATCAGGACACATTAAAAAGGAAGTAAGGAACATTATTCTAGTGTTGATAAAGGATGACATGTTATATCTCTTATTTTTACCTTATAGACACTGAGTTGCCATCACTGAAATTTAGGCATACATTTTGTGCATTTAAGGCGGATGATGGCCCATGTAAAGCATGGCTGAAGAGATATTTCTTCAATGTTTTCACTCGACAGTGTGAAGAATTTATATATGGGGGATGTGAAGGAAATCAGAATCGATTTGACAGTCTGGAAGAGTGCGAAGAAATGTGTGCAACAGGTAGGTTTCAGGAACCCTTATTACTCAATATCCTTGAGGACTATTGAGTCTAATTATGGATTTGATAATTTAGGGAAAAAAGCAATTTCACGCTATTTTAACATTTCCAAGGAATCTTTTATTTCCACATTAATGACAATTCTGAATTTTACCATGAATTTCCCATATTTATAGGTACCAGAGACTCTCTATATGCCTGAGAGACCTTTTAAAGCAAATTATCGTATTTTAGATAAGTTCAACATGTATGTTCAACTATCATTTTTCATTTTTTCATATCAGTAATTACAAAATATGTGAAGCCTCATTTATTGTCTTATACTCTTATCCATAATAAAGACAAAAGAAGAAAACCTCAACTCATGTTTGCAGAATGGTGGAGTATTTTTGAAATAAAATGGGTGTAATTCAGCAACCCCAAATTGCAGTCTGAGTTGGCAGAAGAAGAACTGTTAGTCACATTGACAGTCTTTCCTTTGTCAACACAATGGTCTCATCATTGTCCTTTCTCAAGATCATGAATCTGAAAATTGAAGTCCTATGGCTACTAATAATAAAATTCTAAGCTGCATGAAATAGTTGAACTACATATGAAATTTAAGGGTTTTTTGTTATTGGAACCTTGAAATACTACAGAAAATAAAGACAGAATACTATAAAAAATAAAAGTCTTCCCTGATGACCCTTGTAAGCTTTACTAAACCCAACATTTTATATTAATATTACTGTTATAAATTTCAAAAGTACATCATATTAAACTTTTATTCTGCATTAATCCTATTAAAATTTAACTTTTTTTAAATTTTGCTAATTACCTTATTGCATGTGATTTTATATCTTCTTACTAAGATAAATTACAAATAATTACTGACAAAAATTTTGAATTTTTTTTTAATCTCAGATTATTCTCCCAAATTGTAAGTTACTCAAGGGATATAACAAGTTGAGTTGCTTTTATTTCCCTAGTTTCTAGTCCAATATTCTACCATAGCATGTTTGTAGAGCTAGTTGGATAGAATTGAGGTGATACGGAAATTATATCTCTGGTTAGTAATACTAGATGTCTTGTTTTTTCCAAATCAGGCAGCTCTGCATTCTCTCTGTTACTGCTTTCTAAACAGCTTTTACTAGACAGCCTTGGCAGCACGGTGCTCTTGGTCTATGGGAAAACCTCGATGTGGTGAAAAGAGCAAACTTCTCCCCTCTGTGACTCCGTAACGTGTCTTGTTGTATGCTCCAGAGCTTTCAGAAGAGCATAGACATGAATATATATTTTTTAACCTCACAGCACTGATTTCCCTATTCCTCTCCATAGATGCCCTAGGAATGTTACTAGCACAGTTTAAGCAGCTCAGTGGTCCTCAGCGGTGCCTTTGGTTTTGGGGATTGCCTGGTCATTTTCCATTCATCACAGATTTCTCTACCCCATTTTCTTTCATATACATTGGGTCAAGTATCCTTTTGTGTTGAGTTGAAAATCATTCTTAGTTGTCAGTATTTTGGCCAGAAACCTGGTTGCTCATCTTTAGTAATCCTCACTCTTTCATTTAGCAGAGAATTTATTTTCACCAAGAGTCTCGTCTCTGAAATACAAACCTGTTCTTTGTATATGTGTATAATTCAAGTCTTATGGTTTATCATTGTACAAAAGTTACTCTTTTCTTTAAAAGTTACTCAAATGTAATCATTTTGCTCATCAGTGATGGCCCTGTTTATCGTTTAACATATCATTACTGGCTAGCATGTAAATGTAGCTCGCTTACCCCCATCTCCTCATTATCTATCAAAAGTCACTTGAGGCTGGGCACAGTGGCTCATGCCTGTAATTCCAGCACTTTGGTAAGCCAAAGCAGGTGGATCACCTGAGATCAGGAGTTTGAGACCAGCCTGACCAGTATGGTGAAACCCTGTCTGTACTAAAAATATAAAAACTAGCCAGGCATAGTGGAGTGTGCCTGTAGTTCCAGCTACTCAGGAGGCTGAGACAGGAGAATTGCTTGAAACCAGAAGATGGAGGTTGCAGTGAGCTGAGATGGTGCCACTGCACTCCAGCCTGGGCAACAAGTGAGGACTCCATCTCAAAAAAAACAGTCACTTGCTATTATTGTATCAATATCTGAGTGTTACATACAGCTCATTACTGTTAAGGATATAGCTGATATATAGAAAAAGTATGGCTAGAATTTTTTTTTTCTTTTTTTTTTTTTTTTTTTTTTTGAGACGGAGTTTCCCTCTTGTTACCCAGGCTGGAGTGCAATGGCGTGATCTCGGCTCACCGCAACCTCCGCCTCCTGGGTTCAAGCAATTCTCCTGCCTCAGCCTCCCGCGTAGCTGGGACTACAGGCACGTGCCACCATGCCCGGCTAAATTTTTTTTTTTTTAGTAGAGACGGGGTTTCACCATGTTGACCAGGATGGTCTCGATCTCTTGACTTCGTGATCCACCCACCTCGGCCTCCCAAAGTGCTGGGATTACAGGCTTGAGCCACTGCGTCCGGCCCAGCTAGACTTTTAAAAACACACCTAAGAAGAGAATTTAATCTACAGCCATGACAGATAACTAGAACTGTACTTTCTCTCCCAACATAAAGAACTATGAAACTGGACAAAACATAAAAAACTAGTGTTTGTAAACATTGCTCAAAAGGCAGTGAAGGATTGCGACCTCTGGGAGAAGGTAACTACATAAGATAAGCCCTCCAATCTCCCCTGCTTTCTGTATGAAGGCATTCTGAACAACAGTTATGGGAAAGAAATCAAAGTACAGTATGGTGGACTCTCTAAAGAGAGGAGATGGCTATTAGAGATTAGAAAGCTGAAGTGATCGTGGTTTTTCTAACAATGTGTGTGGTAGAGTTTGGCTCTGTGTCCCCACCCAAATATCATCTCATAGCTCCCATAATTCCCACATGTTGTGGGAGGGACTGGTGGGAAATAATTGAATCACAAGGGATGAGGGGGTGGGTGGTCTTTCCCATACTGTTCTCATGATAGTGAATGGGTCTCACAAAATCTAATTGTTTTAGCAAACAGGAGTTTCCCTGCATAAGCTCTCTTTGCCTGCAACTACCCTTGTAAGATGTGACTTGCTCACACTAAATTGGTACCAGTAGTGTGGGGTGTTGCTGAAAAGATACCTGAAAATGTGGAAGTGACTTTGAAACTGGGTAACAGGCAGAAGTTGGAATACTTTAGAGGGCTCAGAATACAGGAAAAGGTGGGAAAGTTTGGAACTTCCTGGAGACTTGTTGAATGGCTTTGAGAAAAATGCTGATGATGGTATGAACCTCCAGGCTGAGGTGGTCTCAGATGGAGATGAGGAACTTCTTGGGAACTGGAGCAAAGCTGACTTTCATGTTTAAGCAAAGAGACTGGTGGCATTTTGTCCCTGCCCTAGAGATTTGTTGAACTTTGAACTTGAGAGAAATTATATAGAGTATCTGGCAGAGAAATTTCTAAGCACCAAAGCATTCAAGAAGTGACTTGAGTGCTGTTAAAGGCATTCATTTTCAAAAGGGAAACAGCATAAAAGTTTGGAAAATTTGCAGCCACAATGCAATAGAAAAGAAAATCCTATTCTCCGAGGAAATATTCAAGCCAGCTGCAGAAATTTGTATAACAAGGAGCTGAATGTTAATGACCAGGACAATAAGGAAAATGTCTCCAGGGCGTGTGAGACTTTTGCACCAGCTTTTCCTGTCATAAGCCTGGAGGTTTAGGAGGAAAAAGTGATTTCCAGAGTCAGGCCCAGGGTCCTGTGCTATGTGCAGTTTAGGGACTTGGTGCCCTGTCTCCCAGTCACTCCAGCTGTGGTTGAAAGGGGCCAATGTAGAGCTCAAGTTATGGCTTCAGAGGGTGCAAGCCTAAAGGTTTGGCAACTTCCATGTGGTATTAAGCCTGCAAGTACACAGAAGTCAAGAACTGAGGTTTGGAAACCTCTGCCTAGATTTCAGAAGGTGTATGAAAATGCCTGGATGCCCAGGTAGAAGTTTGCTGCAGAGGTGGGGCTCTCATGGAGGACCTCTGCTAGGGCAGTGCAGAAGGGAAATATGAAGTCAGAACCCTCACACAGAGTCTCTACTGGGGCATCACCTAGTGGAGTTGTGAGAAGAGAGCCACTGTCCTCCAGGCCCCAGAATGGCAGATTCATTAACAGTTTGCATCATGCACTTGAAAAAGCTGCAGACACTCAACACCAGCCTGTAAAAACAGCCAGGAGGGAGGCTGTATCGAGAAAAGCCACAGTAGTGGAGCTGCCCAAGAACTTGGGAGCCCACCTCTTGCATCAGTGTGATCTGGATATGAGATATGAAGTCAAAGGAGAACATTTTAGAGCTTTAAGATTTGACTGCCCTGCTGGATTTTGGACTTGCATGGGGCCTGTAGACGTTATGTTTTGGCCAATTTCTCCCATTTGGAACAGCTGTATTTACCTAGTGCTGTACCCTCATTGTATCTAGGAAGTAACTAACTTGCTTTTGATTTTAAAGACTCATAGGCAGAAGGGACTTGGCACATCTTGGGGGAGACTTTGGACCGTGGACTTTTGAGTTAATGCTGATATACATTGAGACTTTTGGGGACTGTTGGGAAGGCATGATTGGTTTTGAAATGTGAAGATATGAGATTTGGGAGGGGCTAGAGGTGGAATGATATGGTTTGGCTCTGTTTCTTCACCCAAATCTCATCTTGTAGCTCCCATAATTTCCACATGTTGTGAGAAGGACCTGGTGGGAGATGACTGAATCATGAAGGCGAGTCTTTCCCATGCTGTTATCATGATAGTGAATGGGTTTCACAAGATCTGATGGTTTTAAAAATGGGAGTTTCTCTGCACAATTTCTTTTTGCCTGCTGCCATCCATGTACTATGTGACTTGTGCCTCCTTGGGAAGGCCATGATTGTGAGGCCTCCCCAGCCAGGTAGAACTCTGAGTCCAATAAATCCCTTTCTTTTGTAAATTTCCCAGTCTTCAGTATGTCTTTATCAGCAGCGTGAAATCAGACTAATTCAGTGTGGAAGATGATAGATCTACCTGGAGAAACACCCCAGAAATCTGGATAGGGTCCCCTTTGAGTTTTTCATTGAATAATAAACATTTCATTAAATAAGTGAAATTCTATGAGTTTGGGAAAATAATTATCAAGGATCTATAAGTGGAACAATTGGGAAAGGGCCCACGTGACTAAGTAACATTTAGTATTTAATTTAGTACTAGGACTAAATTAGACCTAGAGTAAAAGCTACTTTAGGCTTGCCCTAACAAAGCTTAAAAACAAACTTAAAGGATTCCATTAATCCACAAGTAACTTAACTACCTGCAAAAATGAACCTCAACATTCTTTAGCCAAAGACAATAAAATTCATCAACCAACAGTATGATACTCAAAAATATCCAAAAATACCTCGAAATACTAAATGTTCAAAGAAGAAGCAAATTGTGGTCAAGAACCAGGAGAAAAATGACTCAGTTTAAACAGACAGAAATAGCAAAGGTGATTGAATTGAAGACAAGGACTTTAAAATAGCTGTTATAAATATACTAAAGAAAATAAAACATGAACATAATATAGAGACAAATTGAATATATAAAAGAGAAGTAAATGGAAATTCTAAAACTGAAAAATATATGAAGATTTCAAATCACCAGATGTACTTAAGACCATATTAGACACTACAGAAGAAAAGATTAGTAAACTCGAAAATAGCACAACAGTTTAACATCAAGCACAGTGGAAAATAACAGACCAAACAAACAAGAAAATAAGCATATAGCCTAGTAATTAGTGACACAATATCAACGGGTCAACCCAAATGTATAATTGAAATCCTGAGGGTCATGGCAGAAAAAAATACCAAAGAATTAACCACCTTGGATAAAAATTATAATATATAGAACCAAGAGCTTTACAAATAATAAAAAGAAAATAAAACACATAAGTAAATATTGGAGTAAAATTGCTGAAAATCAGAGATACAAAGTAAATCTTAAAAGGAGCTGGGGAGAGAATACATTAGATGAAAGGGAACAAAGATGAAAATAATTACAAATTTCTTACAAGAAACAATTCAAAAGAGAGTAGATTACTTAAAGAGTTGAAAAATTCTATCTACCAATAACAATAAAACTGTGAAAACAATCAATAAGTCAATTCTATTTACAATAGCTACAAAAAAACAAAATACCTAGGAATACATTAAAGTAAGGAGGTGAAAGATCTCTACACAGAAAACTACAAAACTCTGTTGAAAGAAATTGTAGACGACATGAAAAAAATGGAAAAACATTCCATGCTCATGGATTGCAAGAATCAATATAATTAAAATAACCATAATCCCTAAAGCAATCTACAGATTCAATGTAATTTTTATCAAAATACCACGTCATTTTTCACAGAATTAGAAAAAGCAATAGAACCAAAAAAGAGCCCAAATAGCCAAACTAATCCTAAGCAAAAAGAAGAAAACTGAAAATGTCAAATTACTGGACTTCAAATGATACAAGGCTGTAATAACCAAAGGAGCATGATATTGGTATAAAAATAAATATAGATCAATAGAAATAGAATAGAGAACTGTATTAGTCCATTTTCACTCTCTGATAAAGACATAACCGAGACCAGGCAATGTGCAAGAGAGATTACATGAACTCACAGTTTCATGTGTCTGGGGAAGCCCCACAATCATTGCAGATGGTGAAAGACATGATTACCATGATAACAGACAAGAGAAGAGAGCTTGTGCATGGAAACTCCCCTTTTTAAAACCATCAGATCTGAGACTCATTCACCATCACGAGAACAGCAGGGAAAAGACCTGCCCTCATGATTCAATTATCTCCCACCAGGTATCTCCCACAACACGAGGGAATTCAAGATAAGATTTGCGTGGGGACACAGCCAAACCATATTACCCCACCCTCAGCTCCTCCCAAATCGCCTTTCTTCACTTTTCAAAACTGATCATGCCTTCCCAACAGTTCCCAAAAGTCTCAACTCATTTCAGCATTAACTCAAATGTCCACAGTCCAAAGTGTTCTCCAAGAGGTGGCAAGTTCCTTCTGCCTATGAGTCTTTAAAATTAAAAGCAAGTTAGTTACTCTCTAGCTACAAGGGGTATACAGGCATTAAATACATCTGTTCCAAATGGGAGACATTGGCCAAAACAAAGGGTCTTCAGATCCCGTGCAAGTCCAAAATCCAGCGGAGCAGTCAAATCTTAAAGCTCCAAAATAATCTCCTTTGACTCCATGTCTCACATCCCCGTCATGCTGATGCTAGGGCAGCTCTGCCCCTGTGGCTTTGCAGGGTACAATAAATAGAAAGGATTATTTTAAAAAAAAAAGATATTTAATTTTTATTAAGACCTTGTATGTAAGAGTAATTTTAATGATGATAAATACATCACTCTAGTTTGTTAAATTTAAATTCATACTATTACATTATAAATTGTGGCAATTGATATTCATTTATTTTTTTGATTACAGGTAATGGAAAGATGATAAAGACAACATTGCAAAATGGTAAACATTCATTTGTCTATAAATTTGAAACATTTATATGAGGCATTTAGATATTCAATTTTTTATTTGTTTGTTTGTTGTTTGTTTTTTCTGGTCCTTGATTCAATATAGATATTCAATTGTTAAGTTTCTCTAAGATTGATCAAAAACCCATTAAAGAGATTGATCATAACCCATATGAGAGATGGATCATGTTACTCTTGAAATGATTTGTTGTGTGTTTCAATTGACATAATCAAAAATGAGAAAAACATAAACACTGCTGTTTGTCAGAGGAGGCTCCAAACACCATATTTACTCTAATTCTAAAGCAGCATGATATTTAGCGTTAGTTCAATCATAGTCCAGAACCACACATGCTATTTTAACATCTTCCAGATAGAGATTTAGATATTTTGAGTCTTACTTTATTTCTCTGATCTCTAATCACTTGTTAATCTCAGAATTGCGTGGCTTTAGCAAGTTTCATCAAATATTCCCTTGAATGGATGCATGTCTCTGAGTTGTCAGCAGTTAGTTATACATGCAAAAGTAAGTGAAGATATTTAAAAATAAATATCTAGCATGTGTATGTACGCTTAATTGTGTAATTTAAATCATATTATTTATTGTTTTTAGGTAAAACTAATTACTTTTTCAAAAATATGTCAGCACAAGAAAAAATGTTATCAATGGATCAGAGAAACCAACCTCCTTTTAATAAAGGTCTAGAAGAAACTGATTTGGTCCAATTGTCATTTATGGTATTTACATTTCAATGAGAAAATATTAAACAAAGAGATTTAGTTGTTTAAGGACAAAAAGATGACAAAACTCAAAGTGCATTTTAGTTTTAGTTATTTTTATTTATTTATGTGGGAAAGACTTGAAAATATCTGTGACACATTGATAATCTTTAGACTCAATTCACTGACCAGAATTGTAATCAAAATTTATAAAATAATAGCAAAGTTTGTACAAGAAACATAAGTAAATGTATGTACTTACTTACAATTTTTTTTTAAAATTTCCTATAAATATGAAACTAATCTTGACAAAAATGTTTAGTACTTCAATTAAATGAAGGCCTTATCTATAACATCAAATAAAATGGCATATTTATGATAAAGAAGTTTTTGGCCACAAAGTAAAAGAAGATATTTTTGTGAAAGAAAATACCAACATCTAAATATTAGGACCTTTTACCAAAAACATAGAATTAGATAAAAAATAAATGCAGGTAATATTTTATGTACACTTATTCTATAAAGTATATATTTATAATTCAAAATTCAATCATTCATAATTCATATCATATATTAAAGTTATAGAATAAAGCTGTATTTACGTGTGTTTAAAATGCTTACATGCTAACACCTATTCATAAAAAAGACTTCTATCAATTTCAAGTTAACTTTGTATTATGCTTCCTAGCATTGAACCATTGTAAAGAAATTTGAGATTTAACACAATCCCTCTGAAAAGAAGTTTGATCCAAGACAATTACCAAGTATTCAGGTCCAAACAAAAGTTAACAGTAATAATGCTGTGGCTTATTCAGTCTGCATTCTGTTACTCAATTTCAATTGAGCATCAACTTAGAGCAACAATTATGTATGTAAATTCAGTAAGACAGTCCATTTTTTTACCTGAGGAAAATGGGAAATTAATTTCTTGATTCACAACTGTATTTTAAACTGCAGGCCAAAAAAAGAATTATTTTACATGTATGCATTTTTGACTTTGTCTTCAAATAGGTTCATGTTTCCCAATGGGGCTTCACATGAAAAATAACAACTTCCAGTTGTTCAGTTTATTTTTTTGTTGTTTTGTTTGTTTTTAATTTTTGTGGGTACATATTAGGAGTTGTACAGTTTATTTTTTATTGTTCTGTTTTGTTTGTTTATTTTTAATTTTGTAGGTACATATTAGGTGTGTATATTTATGTACATGTACAGTTTCTTAATTATACTTATCAGCATAATGTGTTAGACTTTTATGTTCTTTATATGCAATATTTTTCACCCATCCACTTTTGGCAAACATAAAATTCTTGCATCTTCTGTTCAGGTCACTTAAAATTTCATAAAAAGTACACATTAAGACTAAAATCAAATGATAGTAATTGAATGTATTTTTTACCTTATAAAATGTGAAAAAAGTTTAAAGAATTGTTTTATTCCTTTCCCCATATATTATTACACTTAGCTAAAAATCATAAAAACAGTCACTTGAAAGAACAAAAGGCAATAAAGAAGAAACAAAGTTAACTTTCAAATTAATACGCTGAAAAGTTAGAGTAAATAGACTTTTAAAAGTATATTATAGTAGAAAATTTTACTTAACAAAATAACTTTTAATAAGGAGTTAGTTCTTTTGTATATCTGCAACTGTTGCAGAAATCATTAATATTAAATACATGCTTTTATATTGCAAAACACTCTTGGGTATTGCTTCTCTGATGTAGAAGAACATGTTGCTTTAAGATGAAAAAGGTTACCACAGTTCATTTTTGCCTATATGGTAATATAGTCACAGGAAAAAAAAATTGAGAAATTGGAGTTTTGTTCTAAAACATTCAAGCACAACATGCCTTGTGAATAATTTTGAAAAGTAGCTCACTTCTTTTCACAGTCCATGCATGTAGACAGAGCTGGTGATATAGATCACAGTGACACAAACTTTTGTGACAGCAGAGTTTAGCCTGCTTTGGAGCACTATCAAAGAAGAGGTATTAGTCTTTTGCAAAAGCCTCTTCAATCCTTGAACATGTCCTTTCTGCCTCTGCATTACTGAAGTCATTCCAATGCCAAAAAGCAGAGAAAAAAAATGACACGGCAGTAAAGGGTGTCCTACCTAGTACAGATATTAATTCCCGCATAAGAACTCAGGAATTTCCAAGGCTAGCCAGGAAAACTTCCATACCCACAAATCTTCTTTTTCAACTTTTAAAAATTTAAACTATCCTTAGTGAAGCAATTCACCACACTGCTGTTTCTGAGAAGCCACACTCAATAACTTGAAATGTTCACAGACCTTTCCTAAATGTTAATACACATAAACATATTTAATATAATTAAACCACATTTTTGTCATAATATTTTTTAATTTCAAACCAAGAGTGGTACATGGTAAAATAATCTTTTACTCCTTAAATTCATAAAAATGTCATAGCTAATTTCCTATTAATTTACTATGAGAAATTTAGAATTTGAAACTCTAATTCCAAAATATGATAGGTAATTTTATTAGTGTATAGTTGTGAATATAGTTCGATTTTTGCTTCTAATTTTTTATGCTTACTCCTTAAATAACTTAGCCAGTTATTACAAATCATATTAAACTCAGTAATTTATTTACAAAACAAAGAATATTGCTTTCTGACATTTTTATAATTTATAGGAAAGCCAGATTTCTGCTTTTTGGAAGAAGATCCTGGAATATGTCGAGGTTATATTACCAGGTATTTTTATAACAATCAATCAAAACAGTGTGAACGTTTCAAGTACGGTGGATGTCTGGGCAATATGAACAACTTTGAGACACTGGAAGAATGCAACAACATCTGTGGAGACACTTGTAAGTTTATTTCTCATTTCATTTTAGTTCATTTATGGGCATCCTTTTAAAACCAAGACATCTCAGATAATGTTCAAGTTTACTCTGGTTTTGTTTCAGCCATGCAAATTAAGATATATTTGTGCTTATTCAATCTGAGATTTGTGACTATATATTTTTAGAAAGCATAGAAAATTAAGAAATTATTTTAATAGCTCTAATACTTTTTATATTACATTATTTAACTTTTCTTCCTGAAAACACTGCAGTACAATTTTTGCAAAATATAATTCTAAGATCTTTCACATTTATACAAATATGAGAGCAAACAGTTATTGAATATCACCTAAAATCAATTAGTTTTATCTGCCTATAACATTTGTTTAAGGGATGACTTAAACATCAACTGTTATGCTTTTTTGACAAAGAACTACTGTTACTCATGGAAATATTGCCTTATAATATATTTAAAAATTCACCGTTTGCTAATTTGACATAGCAATGTGAATGAAATTGCCAGAAGTCTTTTTTAACATTGTGCTATGCCTCATGAGTACAAATATGAGATTTTGACAATGTTTATCTGTTTTAATTGGCTGTATTTTTTTCCAGTGAATGATTATGGAACCCAGGTCAGTGCTGTGAATAAATCCGTGACTCCACAATCAACCAAGGCTCCCAGGCTTTTCGGTAAGAATCTTGTGGATTTTACTGCTTACAGGAATCTATTGTAATGGTAACAATGAAGTAGATTATGTATTAGAAATACGCCTTCAAATATATTTGTGTGTGTGTGTGTGTAGTTAATGAGTTTGTGGAAATACTGAGATTCAAATTGTTTAAGACATTTAATCCCATAAAAGCAACAATTTTCCTAATCTATTTTAAAGTATGCTTTGAAGTAAGCTTTTGACTATGTATCACATGAAAAACTTTCATATGATATTTAACTCTATGCCAAATTTATTTTGCAAAATAGTACTAGGAATTATCATCCTCAGTGTAAAATGGTAAATCATTGTACTGGCAGCAGAGCATCAAAGGCAGTCTAAAGTACTTTTAAAGTCAGTACGCCACTAGGCAAGGTCTCTAGTGTTATTCACAGGGAAGATTAGAAATCAATTGAATAATTATACTTAAGTGTTATGTCATTCTGGAGCGAATTATTTTTTTGAATTCTGCAGGACTCTTTTTTATGTTCTAGTCCGTTAACCTATTTATCAGATTTAAATGAACACACAGGACATATTTCCCCAAAAATGCAGAGCTGAGAAAATAGTGAAAATACTGGGAAACATAATCAGAAGTCACAAATATCAGGGTGGTTAGAAATAACATAGAAAGCTAAAAATTATCATTGTAAAATTATTAGATCCTAGCTAAATTATAAAAATCATATGTTCTTATTCAGATATTGAAGATTTGGTTAGAAGTAGTCCATGTGAACCTGTCAAGTGTAAACCTGGCATATTTACATATAAACTTAGTGTGAATGTAAGGAATTCTGTAACTATTAAAATTGTAATCTTAGGATTAAAATAATAATAATAAAAAAGAAACATAGTGTCTGGGCCAGGAATTCTGTACCCTGGCCATTTGTCAGAATTAGATTGACTTTGAGCTATTCCTCTTTATAACAAACAAACGAACAACTAAGCAAGCAAGCCAACAGAATGCAAACAAAACTTCTGCCCTGGTGGATTTGAGGTATTAAAATGTTGACTCTGAATTATCTAGAAATAGTCTGTGAATGTCAGCTGAGTCCCACAGTGATCTAATCATTTGTGCGTCTTGCTTCAGCACTAAGGTCACACCTTGGAAATCACAAGGAGGATTTGAAACATGATTAAAGAGGAAATGGAAAGTGTAAAGAAACAGGAAATCTATTAAGGACCATAATATGTGCTTTTAATAATTGAAACACTGTTGTGTGAAAGAATAATTAAGTTCTGTACCTGCCTTACCCTTCAGTCTTGCCTATTTCAGACCCTCTCCAGATCCTCATCTCTATCCTCCCTTATCCTCCTCAACCCAGGGTAAGCATGAGGATTAATGTGTGAGGGCTAAAGTATAAATATATTTCTTTCTTATGTGAGATCTTTAACAAATTGATGGCTCAGGGATTAATAAATTCCCTAACTTGTAGGCATTCAATTAGTGTTCAGTTAGCACTTAAGAGGTCATTAAGTAACTACAAACTTTCAGTGGGAGTTGGAAAATACGATGTATTCAAAATGGCTTCAGGTTCTTAGAATCAGTAGGTAGAGAAGTGAATTGAATGCCAGATGAACTTGAGTACAATTTTTAAATACTACTTTGTAATAATTAATACCTTTGTGATTCTGATTTTTTATCTGAAAAATTAAACACTCTTATGTATTGTTTCTTTATGTCTTTCCAGTTTTATATTTTTCACTCATATTCTGTTTTATTCAGCTAAGTATGACATTTTCAAAAACACGTTAAATCTTATTGCTGTAAAAGAAAATTTAGAATGATGAAATGATTAACAGATTTAAATATACATGTGACACAGTATTTCAAAAAGTACAAAAAATATATAAAATCAGATTGCAACATGTCTGAATACTTTTGTTTGAATTATTTTACCAATTTATGTGGAGATCTGCAGTCATTTATCATCAAAGCGAGTGGAATAGGTTAGGGAATAATTTTGCCTTAAGTTTTTTGAAGTATAAAATTAATAATTTTTGGTAAGCATACTACGAGGTTAGAAAGAGCAAAATGAAAATAAGTGTGAGAAGGTAATATTAGTGAGTTTTAAATACCCTCTGACACGTGTCTTCTCCAGTTTTTCATGTAGATGCACATTGAAAATTATAATGAATAAATAAATGCTTGTAAAAGTAAATTATTAACTAAGTAAACAGAATTGACTGAATTTAGCAATATTAACAATAAATTTTATTCAAAATAATAGACATTTAAGGAATAATATTTTCATAGTAACTGCATTTAAAATTAGGGCAAATGTCCCCTTTTATTTGTCTAGAAAACTGTTTTCTTTTTGATTGTATATGTTGCCCTCAAAATCCACATTCCTCTAGCCAGTTTGGCCCCTTTTCCTCTTTTACTAGGAGCCTAATGTCTCTCTTTTTCTTTCTTTCTTTCTTTTTCTTTCTTTCTCTCCTTCTTTCTTTCCTTCCTTCCTTTCTTCTCTCCCTCCTTCCCTCCCTCCTCCCTCCCTCCTTCTCTACCTCCCTCTTTCCCTTTCTTTCTCCCTCCCTCACTCCCTCCCTCTCTCCCTTCCTTCCTTCCTTCCTTCCTTCCTTTTTTCTTTCCTTCCTTCCTTCTTTCATTCCTTCCTAATCTAAAACATGAAACAATGTTGCAGTAACTAGGAGACGTTTGATATTAAGGATGGCTTAACGTGGATTGTCAAGGACGCTATGTCTCCATTCTTTTTAAAACCTACATGATTTCTAATCAGCCCTAGCCAAGATGCAGAAGTGGGAATGCAGATGTCCCTGTACAGTCTAAAACCTAGATGACCCCTTGTCATTTCTGTCTGAGGGGTTTGATGAGTTCTATAGACTCCTCTTAATTTACCCAATCAAATATAATTATATCTGTCACTGCTTGCAGTATTTAATTATGTAATATATTATTACATTCTATTATAATTTAAGAGAATGAAATTCTTTGTTTACATAAAACTTTGTTGTTCAAGGGTTTTATCAAATGTACGTGGCTGTCTGTGGATATCAGTTTATTTGGAAAAGCTGTAAATCCTTTAAAGTTTCAATTCAATGTACAAGAATGATAATCTGCCCCACAACATAAATGGAACATAAAATTCTTTCTACTAAATAATAATCTTTAAGTAGCATATTTGAGTATTCTAAAATTCATTTCTCATTAAGTGAAATATTTATAAATATAATTTCAATGTTTTTATTCATATTATAGAAATGTTTTAGAAGTTTTGTTAAACATTATTAGAATATAATATTTTTAAAATTGCTATTTATTTTTAATTGCTGGACTGTTGTAAGTGGCTTTCAGGATATATTTTTCCAGTAAGCTTTCTTGATTCAAGACACTTGAATACTTACTAAGCACAACTCAGGTTTAATTTTTCTTTGTATTTCCACATTTCAGTATTAACAAGATATTTAGGTAATCTCAAGGACTGAGACTTACTCTTCCTTAAAGAGACTTTATGTAATGATTTGTAGGCATATCCCTGAGCATGAGTGCCTTATTTCAGTTTAATTGGATGTATTAAGAGTATATACATGTAGTTAAAATAAATGTGTGTTCTCTTCCATGTGTAAAAGAAATATTTCTAAAGCAATTTCCCTAAATGTGTGCAATTCTGCACATAAACTCTAGAATTGAAAATCATCACAATTGGTTCCTCTTGGTTTACCTGATGATTGAAATAATGATACAGCAGATAAAAAAATCTTTGAGCGTGAGGCCATGGGTTAAATTCCCAGCTCTTCAATTAATAGCTGTTCGACCCTAAGATATTTCTTGACCTCTCTGAATTTCATCTTCCCAATGTAAAATGAGGAGAGTAATACTATAGTACTAACCTGATAAGTTGTGTTATGAGGTTAAATCAATCAAAATACATAACTTTCGTAGGACAGTGCTTGATATCTAGTCAGTTAGTGTAGGTTTGCTCATTATTATTATCCATGTGATTCAGATCAATACACTTAACTCACCAGGCTTTAGTTTCTCATTTGTAAAACAACTCCTTTGTAAGTTCCCATTTGCAGAAGAAATTTATATTTCAGACACTCATAAAGTCTCTGGTTATTCAGATAAATGCATCGGTAAACATATAGTCTCGAAATCATGGCTAATATTTTAAGAAGAATTCATACTAGAACTAAATTAATGCATATATGGAAATTCAAAGAGTTTGAATGTGTTTATTAGAAACAATTGAGATTACTGGCACAAAGAAGTATCATGGGGCTTCAAGGTCAAAAGATATTTATTTGTATAATTGTTCCTTATCTTTTCAGAAAGTTGGACACCTCCAACTTTCCAAACTTTTTGAGTTCTGTCACTGTTTTTCTAATTGTTCCAATTTGAAAGATTAGTAATTTTCTTTGTATCACTTCTCTTCTTCCTGCCATTCATTAAATTTCATTGCTTTTCATGAAATTTTTATTTCTGTCTCTTCCATTTTCACTCCTATTTATTGTGTTCAGATCACCAACCTTTCATGGTTAGATTTCCTAAACAATCATATGTCATCCAATTTGGAACACTAATGATAGTTAAAGAGAGTGCTAAAAAAATTAAGATATATGTCTATTTTAAATGTAGACATTACTGAAACAATGTTGCAATAACTAGGAGACATTTGAAATTATGCATTGACATAAAATTGGAATTGTCATTTTGGTGACTCTACAAAAATACTTTTACATTTAAAAGTATTTCAATATTTTTAAATTACATATATATATATATATATATATATATATATATATATATAGAAACATAATATCCTCCCAAAATAAGCATAAACTAATAGGGGCTTAGGCCAAACGGGCTGTATAGACAGGAGACAGTCATAAATAAATGGATATCAGAAAGCTCAGATATAACTCAGATTTTTTTTATATATTACAAATAATGTAATCATATATCTAACATAAGTAAACTAAAGCATATTAGAGAGAGGGAGAGAAAGGAACAGTCATATGCAACAAATTATATATGACATTTTTAACATCACTGTCCTATTTCTATTCATCTATGATGTGGTAATTTAGCTTCATCTATTTGCCTAAAATTTGTCTGCATTGTCCATTAGTCCTCTATCTATTGCAGATATATTCTGTCCCTTAAATATAATTTTTTTCTGTCCATTCACATTGGTCTCTTCATTATCATTACACACAAATTATTAACTCTCATTGTAAAGGATGTTTTATATGATTTTCCCACCTAAAATTCACTGACCCTCCTCATCTTCTTAACCAATCTGCCTTTTCGCTATCAAAAGGAGACCTTCTTCCTGTCTCTTTCCCCTGGCTTCCCATTATGATTCCTTTAATACTTGTATTATTAGATATTTTGTTTGCTCTGCCTCACTGTCTAGATTACAAGTTTTTTTTTAAGAAGATAATGTGTTATGTAGTTTATAGACTGCCCCCACTCTCGGCATTGATCATAGTGTTAAGCATATAAAGATGACTCACATTTTTTATTTATTAATTTTGTGATCCACAGTTACAAAAGAAGGAACAAATGATGGATGGAAGAATGCGGATCATATTTACCAAGTCTTTCTGAACGCCTTCTGCATTCATGCATCCATGTTCTTTCTAGGATTGGATAGCATTTTATGCCTATGTTAATATCTGTGCTTTTGGCATTTCCTTAATATTTATATGTGTTTGTGACGCCTTTGGTAGCATACTGTTAATAAAGTTTTATATTTTCACGCATAGTAAACATAGTCTTCTCACTGCATCTCACTGGTAAATGTCTAACTAGCAAAGAAGAATGAATGTTCTCAGGAGTTCATACTAGTTGCAAGCCTTTTGACTGGACCTAACTACTCATGAAAAAATAAGCAATTTTTTTCTGATTTTTATAAATCCCTTTGCTCCCATATATCAACTCTTTTTTTTTTTTTCCTTGAGATAGAGTTTCACTTTTACTGTCCAGGCTAGAGTGCAGTGGCATGATCTTGGCTCACTGCAACCTCTGCCTCCCAGGTTCAAGCAACTCTATTCCCTCAGCTTTCCTAGTAGCTGGAATTACAGGCACACCCCACTCCCCATGGTTAATTTTTTGTATTTTCAGTAGAGACGGGATTTCACCATGTTGGTCAGGCTGGTCTTGAACTCCTGACCTCAGGTGATCCACCCGCCTCAGCCTCTCGAAGTGCTGAGATTACAGGCATGAGCCACCACGTCTGACCCCATACATCAACTCTTAAGAGCTGCCTTGGAACTACATTAGCTTTACAATATTCTGGGGGGAAAAAAACTTTGGGTAGACCTAACAAGCTACTGACAACCCAATTCTGCTATATGCTCACTGACTGAAAAAGGGAACACCTATATAACTGACCCAGTTCCACATGGCCTCCTGCCAGCTTCCAGGTATAGGGAAAGTAATCGGATGACATCCTGAAGATCCTTTTGCTACTTGAAACTCTAACCCTCTCCTGAATGTATTCAGTGTATGACCTCCTGGCATACATTCCATTTATGTGCAAAATATGAAAAATAAAATCTATGCATCTATAAATACATTTTTAAAAGGTTGTGGTTATCACCAGCCTTCTGAAACAGGTATTATGTTCATAAAGGGCCTAATGGACAGCCAAACACCATCACTGATACAGCCAATTTCTAAATCTTCTTGAGATTGTTATTACCTCCTTGGCCTCTTGTGGAAGATGTGATTGCGTGTAGAGGAATACTGCAACCTTGAGAACTTTCTGGAAAGAAACTATCCCCACCAGCCAAAGATTTCCACATCCAACTGCATACCACAAGTCATTACAAGCACTGTTTATAGTTCATAAAACAAAACAAAACAAAACAAAACACTTCATCCACAGTCCACTTTCATAGTTCTAAAGAAGTATTTTGCCTTTTGTAATGTGTTCTAAGACCAAGAAGCACGGGAATATCCCTCATAAACTAAAGATGCCTGTCTAGTAAATTTGGAGCCTCGTACTCTGCTTTTCTGACCAGTTGGCTTTCCAAAAATAGATAACAACTTTTGGACAGCATCCGGCAAGTTTTCTACTTCCTGACAGGAATGCTGATGAGAAACAAAAATGTGGCACTTCATCTCTGCCAAAATCACTGCCATCCAAATGCAGTCACCCTAGATGACCACTGCCTACCTTTCTAATCCCTTTCTTCCTGGACCATCTTTAGTCTTAACAAAGATAGTTTGTTGCCCCAGTAATAAGAGTCCTCCAGAGAAGTGTTTCTCAAGCTTGAATAATATACAGATATCTTTAACAGGAAAAAAAAAAATCACAGACTTCCAATTTGTAAACCAAATTACTTAAAATAACATTCATTTTGTGTGAACCAGTAACATAGTAAGAATAAATTCATTGTGATCATCATACAACTATAAACCAAAAACTGTTTACAAATTAATACCATGCAAACTACAAACTAATAAATTAATAACACTAATTTGGTAAGACTTATTTTGCTTAAGAAAAAAAAATCCTTACTGTAATATGATTTTAATAGTGGCTGGTACAGGGCAGGTTAGGAATGTGGTAGGAATGGCTTAGACAAACTTGAGCTACTCTATGTTGTGTTGATTCTTTACCTTTTTTCTCTTCGAGTAATGGAAAATCTTTGCAGAAATGAAGTTGAGAAGTATCAATACGAAATGATGGCTAGCTTCAGTGGCTCACTCCTGTAATCCCAACACTTTGGGAGGCTGGGTTGGGAAGATCACTTGAGCCCAGGACTTCAAGACCAGCCTGGGTAATATGCAGAGACCCTGTCTCTACAAAAAATAAAATAATTAGCCCAGTGTGGTGGCCTGTGATTGTAGTCCCACTTACTCTGGAGGCAGAGGTGGGAGGATTGCTTGACCCAGGGAGGTTGAGGCTGCAGTGAGCTGTAATTGAGCCACTGCACTCCAGCTTGCATGGCAGAGCAAGATTCTCAAATAAATAAATAAATAGATAGATAAATAAAATGTCTTGATTAGGAAAATATCAACTTTGCCTCTTCTAGGAACACAGTGGAGTGAGGGTTCTAGTTTTTTATTATATCTAATACCATTTCACAGATCTGAGTGACCAGTGCAAATGTGATCACATGGATACAAGACTGGAACTTTGGTGTGGATATTTCTAGAATCAGTCCATATTGACCATGCCAACTCAATAGTTGTTACCGTCAAATGTTCAAGCTCTCTAAATACTGTTTGAATCAGCACTGTTGCTCCCAAGACTTGTTTTTAGCTTCCTTGTGGGGTGATCAAACTTAGGAAACTCCAACTTCATGCTTGTAACTGTGGACTATGATACATTTCGCATTTTCAGAACCTGAGCTTCAGAAAAGAGGGAATTGGGACATCAGTTCTAAAGGAGAAGTTGTGACAATTTTCTTTTTATCTGATAAAATTATTAAAATATTTTTTCTCACGTATTATTATTTTAATTTTCCAGTTAGTTTTCAGAATGACGTATCTTAGTGGTTGAGTGCATTGACTTTACGGAAAGAAAGACATGGTTTTTAATTCCAGTTCTGCTATTTGCTGACTCAGTCTGTGGCCTTGAAAAAGATCGCAAAATTTCCCTCAGCTTCAGGTTCCTCATTGTTATATGTGGCAAGAAATATCTCAAAACAATTTGTAAAACAGTAATGAGACATAAATTTCTTAACTCAGTGTTGAGTACACAATTAGAGCACAAAGTATTAATTTTTGAGGTTGTTTTTAATGATGATGATGATGACCCAGTTTCATCTGAGGTTTATAGCAAACAAAAAATTCAGGAGTACTATTTGTATACATTTTATTATTGATTATTTTTAATGCAGCTGAAGTCTGTAACCTTTATCTGAGGTATCTGCATTTAACATATTCTATGCTAAAATTATTTGAAATAACATATATAGCACTTGAAAATTCAAACATAATTATAAAATACAATTTTTTTTGTCTTTGGATCTTATATCTAATTGAAGGATTTATAGACCTATATTTTCAACTTTATTTTATGTCCTAAAGTAAAGATCTGTGTATTTCCTAATTTCAGTTCATTGCAACAAACAATGAGTGTCTCCTACATGGGAATAACTACCATAGGTCCTGAGAGTATAAGAATAAGAGTGCACTTTTGTCCTTTACAGGTGTGTTTGTCAAATAGGCAAGGAGACAGATAAATAGATCACTTCAATGTGTATGTTACATGCTAAGACAAAGACCTGCACAAGGGTTACGGGAGAACAGAGTCACAATAATATCTTCCATTCATTAAACAATGTCAAAATTAAAATATTCTATCTTCTCAAAACCTGAGCTCTATCTTCATCTTCCACTTCAAATGTGTTTGCCTGGATGCTGGCTAATCCATGGACATAGTCTACAATTTCATCTTTATATTCAGATATTTTTCTAAGTAAAGCCACAATGAAACAAGCCACCAAAATATGCAAAAAATACAACTATTGTAAGTAGAACTTATTCTTTAACGTTTTATAACATATTAGAAAAATACTACATTTTCTAAATATAAAAACACTAGAATTATTTCATCTCTAGCTCCCTCTGTGCTCAAATCAATCTGGTGCTTAATTTTATCTAGTCCCATGGTAACTACCTTGGTTATGGTAATTTTATATTCTTCTTTATTGAAAGTTACTGGATTCAACCTAAACATACCTGGCTGAATTTGCTTCATGTATTCAAAAAGATCAGAATTTCTCTTTTTCATTCTTTAATAATTTCAGTGGCTCATTAATGTCTGCATTATATAATCCAAATATAATAGTATTGAATAACATTCCTAATTTGACCTAAATGTGTTTTTCCAGCCTTGTATCCCACTATACTCTCTCTGTGTTGTGTTATCCAGATAGCCTGGAGTTTGCAAAGTATGCCCAAGCAAACTAGAAACATTCTGACCTTTGTGCTTTTTCCTTTCTTCATCCATATGCTTCTCTGTATCCTCTGCTTACTAAAATCCCATTCTTCCTAAAAAGCTGATAAAGAGACTAAATATTAATTTTTACTTTTCATAAATTTTGTAGGGTTTAAAATTTTACACGTCATGAAGAAAGTTTTTCTCATGCATTATAAGACATAATTGTCTTAGAATAAAGTATACTCAATAGCTGTATAATATGTAATTTTACCATGGCTTTCTTTGTGGCTTTGCTTAGAAAAGTCCCTGAATGAACTTGACTTTATGAACTCTGTCCATGGATTAGGCAGTATCTAGGCAAAGAAATCCAACCAAGAAAACATTTGACCAATTTCTTTCCTTCTCTTTTAATATGTGGAGGGCGTTTCTGTCTGGGCAAGGTTTCACTCAGTCTATTTCTCATGACCTTTCCATTTCAAGTTCACTGGCAACCCTCCTTCTACATTTTATCCTAAGGTAAGTGGCCCAGTATACACATGGGGGAAGAAAAAGCTCCAGAGTGCTTGGTTTTCCATTCCCTGCTCCATTTCCTTTTCTTTATAGAATATTGATTTCCATGAATTTAATACCACTTCTCCTGATCAGTGAATAGAGATACATACCCTTTCTTGTTTATAGAGAGAGGGACAGGTTTACCACACATTCCTATTCAGAAACAGATGCTAATATCTAATCTCTAGCCTTATATCTATTGCCTCAGGACACTGGACTCACTCTAACTTATTTCTGTTATATATCTTGAGCATTATAATTGCAGACAATTTGAGAAATAAAGAAACTAAAAGAAGAAAAACTGGCCACATCCACATTATGCAGAAACAATCACTGTTGGCATTCTAGTATATTTTATTTTACTATTTTCTTGTATATTTTTTTCAACTTATCACAAAGTAAAGTTCAAGACTGGAAGTAGCTGCTGGAGAAGCCCTAACAATATGGAATAAGCTCAGTATGAAAGTATCTTTTTATAAATTAACCTAGCAAGTGTCTAAGCTCCCTACCTAATAAAGCTATCTCTTTAGTAATCATCCTCACAATTGATTGCATATCCTCTTAAATACTTGACCAATGGATACATATATCATTTCTATTCTCATTTATGTGTGTTTGTATATGTATTTGTATGTATTTGTGTGTTGGCACAAAAATATATATGATTATATTTTGTTGATTCTAACATGCAGGTTTTTCTACATTTTAACATGGTTTTAATCATGATGTAATCATAGTGTATAATAGTATAATTACGTTTGCTTTCTTTTTTTTTTTTTTTTTTGAAATGGAGTCTTTCTCTGTCACTCAGGCTGGAGCACAGTGGCTCGATCTCAGCCCACTTGGAACCTCCACCTTCGGAGTTCAAGTGATACTCCTGCCTCAGCCTCTCTAGTAGATGGGACCACAGGTGTGCACCACCATGCCCAGCTAATTTTTGTATTCTTAGTAGACACGGGATTTTACCATGTGGCCAGGCTGATATTACACTCTGGACCTCAGGTGATCCACCCACCTTGGCCTCCCAAAGTGCTGGAATTACAGGTGTGAGCTACCACAACCAGCAGTGGTTTTCTTTCTTCATAAGCAGTACATAAAATAATAGTGCATCTTCAAATCAATGACATTTAGACTTTATGTAAATGATGTTTCAAAGAACATTTGGCAAGCTATAAGCAATTTCTTGTCTCACATCATACACTGCTACTGTTGTTGGCATGGGGAGGAAAAAAAGTGTTGAATAGTAGATAAATGTATAGCAGTAAGGTCCATGTTTTGCTAAATGGTGTAGGCACTTTAAATGTCATTGTAGGTATATAAATTTGTAAAACCTTTTAGTGGAAAATTCAGAAACATCTACCAAATTATAAATTAAATATAGATTTTGCATAATTCTAATTTCAGAAATATCTCCTCTGGAAGCACCTGAACCAGCATACATGGAGTTCATGAACCATTGTCTGAAAAAATTGATAATAATCTGTATGTCCATTTGACTAAATATAGTCAACTCATAAAATGAAATACTGTATATACATTAAAAAGAATGAGGTCTATATAAAAATGTAGATACGCAGCCACAAAATATTATCAAGTATAGTAATAAATATAGAATATTATGCTAATACATTTGCATATGCAAACAATTTGGAGATACATAAATCACTGGTAGTGGTTAAAGGGCGAGAAATAAATTATGGATAATTTTTTTAACTTTTGTATACTTTTGTATTATTTCAAAGTTTTACAAAGATAATTTACAGTAAATATATTTCTCTTTAATGTAAAATTATAGAAAAATAAAACCTAAAAAAAGATTTGCTAAACACTTCCTAAAAAGTCTCAGAAGACAAAAAATAAATGTACTTAACAAGTTGTAAGATATTTCATAAAACCTAACTTGTTAAGTAAAACGAAAGCCTAAGTAGGCATGCCAAATGGGAAACATCAAAAAGATACCACAGTAAAGGTTCAAAGTGAACATAAGATTTAAAGTTTATTGTATAAATCTCAAAGCAAATTTACATTAACAACTTTGCCTGTAAAACTGAGTTTAGAGCACCGCCTTACAGTTGAGCAGTCACACGGGATCATGATAGTTCCTGACTTAAAAGAAAAAAGAAAAAGTGGATCCTGAATTCTGAAACTTATCAAAAACCCTCTAGAAAGAAGGTATGCAACTTGTTATTAATGGCAGAATCAAGACAGAATGCATTTGATTATTAAATTCTCTTCAGGAAAAAAAAAGCGAAAGTCAGGTTAGTATCTTTTTCATTCTATCTTCAATTTCTGTGAGTAATTATAATCTCAACCAAAAAAGTCACATTTCGCAAAATCTTTGTATTTTCTTTGATTGTAGATACCAAAGTCTGAATTTTAAATAAATGAGTGCCCATGTATCTATCAAGTTTTTCTCTTCAGGAGGTGAAAACAATTCAAATGGAGCTAAAATGTTTTTAAAAACCATTTGCTTCATTACTTAAATTTTACTGTGATTTATGCCATAGCAACCCAATGATAGTCTTACTGCTCACAATTAAAATGATCTTAGAAGAAATGAATCAGTTCACATATCAGGTAAAATTTATGTTCTGAGGAATAATTGCCTTATGATTCCTTAACTGACAATAATTTATTGCATCTTTAAAACATTTCTAAACGTTAACTACATATAGTACAATATTATTCATTCTCATTCTCTGGATCCTTCTCTGTTTTCATTTAACTTCAAATTTTAATACACTATCGAAATACTGTCATTTCTAGAGGTTAGGAACCTTACTGTTGATCTGGGTCAAAACTCTGTTGAGTAATTTAACTAGTGAAATTTTCTCTGCTGGCATCTATTCCGGTCAACTGTCTGCTCTCAAACCTACCCCCCTGCTTTCACCCTGCCTCATGTGGTCTTGTGGGGAATCTTTCTCCTCTAGCTTCTGAAGGGATCTGGTAAATGGTAGGCACTGTTGGATGACTGGATGGTCAAAGGAAGACGGAAGCTAGTAATGTCTCTCCACCGCACCTGTGGTATATCTTCCATGGTTTTGGCTTCAATGGAAAGGCCCATATTGTTCTAGTGTTCGCCTGGTGTTCTTGGTCTATGAGGCTCCTCCTCTCATACCTCCAATGTAGGGACTGTAGCCCCAGATTTACTAGGCTAGCTTGTTCTCATTTTGAAATAACTTTGATGTTATGATTGGGCCATGTTTATTGTAAGTCATATGGGGGAAAAACGAAGTTTGCTCCGTCATCAGAAAACTTTCTCTGTTTTGGAATAAGGGGACTTGACATCTGACATTGCTATTAAGACATAACAACTAATATTTGCAAAGAAGGATACAATTTACAAGCACCTTCACACATACTATCTGCAGCTTACTATGGGCAGATACGTCTATATACAAAATGCTAAAATGAAATTGATGTATAAGTCATACATCGTTTTATCATACACATCTATTTGGAAGTTACTGTGGGTGTTAAAACAGGAAAAAAAGAGATAGCAATTTCCTCTGTTTTCTCTGTGTCTCAGATTAGGCTAATTGCATCTACTACATCCCTTTTGTTTCTGAACATAGGTGATAACTGGAAGCTTATGAGATCAAAGTGGTGGCAATTAATAATCATTTTATATTCTATACTGTGCAAGGGTAATAGTCCATATCACATACATTGGAAAAGTTTGTACAATAGTACAACTTCATTACAATGTAACTCTCCTAGACCACTAGAAAATTCCTCTTATATAAATGATTCTTAAAGACCAGAAATGTCAACATTTTCTAGAATGTTTAGCACACATTCTCACCATTCATTTTAACTTTGACTTATGATAGCATATCAGCATGTAAAAGGATACAAAATACAGGCATGTAGTATAAATGAGGCTAGGTGTCTAATGTACAACATGAAGGCAACAGTTAATAAAACATACAGTGTTAGGGACTTTCATTATATAAGTAGATTTTAGCTACTCTTGACACATACAAAAAATATAACTCTGTGAGAGGTGGATACATTAATCTGCTTCACTATAGCAACAATTTTACTATTTATATCTATCCCATAACATCATTTTGTAAAACTCACATATACACAACAAAAATTGTTCTTAAAAATCATGCACTATAATCCCCACATAGGATAAGGTAAAACAGAAAGGGTGACGTATGATTTAAAATAATATTTTCATTTTACAAGTCCTAAGAGGTCTTCTTAAAAATCACTGTATATAAGGAGGCTGAGGCAGGAGAATAGCTTGAACCTGGGAGGCGGAGGTGACAGTGAGCTGAGATAGCACCACTGCACTTTAGCCTGGGCGACAGAGCAAGACTCCATCTCAAAAAAAAAAAAAAAAAAAAAAAAAAAAATTTACTGCTTATATAACTAGTCAAAGACATAAGTAAAACTAAATATTCTTTTTTTTTTTTTTTTTTTTGAGACAGAGTTTCACTCTTGTTACCCAGGCTGGAGTGCAATGGTGCGATCTCGGCTCACCGCAACCTCCGCCTCCTGGGTTCAAGCAATTCTCCTGCCTCAGCCTCCCGAGTAGCTGGGACTACAGGCACGTGCCACCATGCCCGGCTAATTTTTGTATTTTTAGTAGAGACGGGGTTTCACCATGTTGACCAGGATGGTCTCGA
>PVKV010008014.1:0-91298 GCA_004027835.1 Alouatta palliata | reverse complement strand
GGGAAGGAAAGGAAGGAGGGGAAGGAAGGGAAGGAGGGGAAGGAGGGGAAAGAAGGGAAGGAGGGGAAGGAGGGGAAGGAGGGGAAGGAGGGGAAGGAGGGGAAGGAAGGGAGGGCAGACCAGGCGAGGTGGCTCATGCCTGTGATCCCAGCACTTTGGGAGGCCAAGGTAGGCACATCACCTGAGGTTGCAAGTCACCTGAGGTCACAAGTTCGAGACCAGCCTGACCAACACGGAGAAACCCTGTCTCTACTAAAAATACAAAATTAGTGGGGCATGGTGGCACATGCCTGTAATCCTAGCTACTCGGGAGGCTGAAGCAAGAGAATCACTGGAACCCAGGAGGCAGAAGTTGCTGTGAGCTGAGATGTCGCCATCGCACTCCAGCCTGGGCAATAAGAGCAACATTCCATCTCAAAAAATTAATTAATTAAAATGCATGACTCCCAGCTAAATTTGAATTTCAGATAAGCACAAATAACTATTTTAATATAAGTATGGCCCAAATATTGCACAGAACATGCTTTCACCAAAATAGTAGCCATCATTCATGTGAAGTGCAAATTTAACCGGGTGCTCCGTGTTTACAGTTGCTAACTCTGGCAACCCCACTCACAACAAAAAGTTCACATGTATAAAAAAGTGAAAAA
Organism: Alouatta palliata; assembly: GCA_004027835.1. Taxonomy (NCBI): domain Eukaryota; kingdom Metazoa; phylum Chordata; class Mammalia; order Primates; family Atelidae; genus Alouatta; species Alouatta palliata. The sequence goes on along the minus strand of PVKV010008014.1, from coordinate 90,648 downwards.
TCAAAGAACAGGAATAGAAGCGCCTGGTTCTGAGACAGGACGGGAACTGTCATGAGAAACAGCTAAAAGCGTGGAAGCGGCTTCCTCTTGTATCAGGATTTGAGGGTTTGAGGGAAAGTTTCAGGCAAGCAACTGCTGTTTTTCTTAAGCCTCAGAAATCAAGTTTGGATGTTTTCATCTGTGTACTTCCATAACTTAGACAAAAATTAAAATTTAGTTTGAAAAAGGGAAACAGCCTTCAATGACTTTAGTAACCTCTTTTGTCCTTACAGAAAACGCTGGCATGCCAAGTTGCCAAGTTTAAGGGACTATGAGGAAAACGGCAAAAAAATAAAAATAGAGAGACAGTGAAAGTTTTCTGCTCTCTCTATTCCCTCCCCGGTGAAAATCCTGGGCTCTCTCGTCGTTTCTTCCACAGTGGGCAGGTAGATTCAGACCTCCAGCCTGGAGGACCCCCTCACAGCAGCTTGCAGGTGAAGGAGGTAGGGGGCAGGTAGGTTTTCCAGCAAGGAGAGTGGGGTCAGGGATTTAGCTAGTAATTATTGAGTGCTTGCTGAATGCCAAGAAGTGTAGAAAGAACTGGACTCCGTGATGCTCCAATCCTTCCAGGAACCCTGTGAGATATTGTTATCTTCACTTTTGGGTGAGATCATGAAGGCTAACTGAGGCCAAGTCCCTTTCCAGAGATCACTTAGTTGACAAGTGGCAGAGCGGCTACTGGAACCTAGATTTGTCTGCCCCCAAAAACTGCACTCCCATGCATGTTCATCACAGCACGATTTACAATAGCAAGGCATGGCATCAGCCTCAGTACCTATCAACCACAGCCTGGATAAAGACAGTGTAATCCATGCACACTGTGGAATACTATGCAGCCATAAAAAAAGAATGAGATCATGTCCTTTGCAGCAATCGATGGGACTGGAAGCCATTATCCTCAGCAAACTAACACAGGAACAGAAAACCAAATACCACAGGTTCTCACTTATCAGTGGGTGCTAAACTTTGAGGACACACGGACAGAAAGAAGGAAAACAACATACTCTGGGGCCTCCTCGAGGGTGGAGGACGGAAGGACGGAGAGGATCAAAAAACTATGCTGGGTGACAGCACAGTACCTGTATGACAAAATAATTTGTACACCAAACCCTCAAGACCCGCAATTTACCCATATAGCAAACCTGCACTTGTACCCCTGAACCTAAAATAAAAGTTTTAAAAAATTAAAAATTTTAAAAACTCTGCACTCAGCCAAAATTAACACCACGCTTCAGGTGGGATACCAGCATCTGGAACTCAGGGAGCCAGCATTCCTCATGATCACCAAACCTAGCTGCCGTAGGAAAGGATGACCCAACATGGTCCTTGCAATATCCAATGCCTGCTGTGCTGGGGAAGGAGACACTCAGGGCTCTGATGGCCCAGGACCCTGCTGTGTTGCCTCAAAGGTCTCATGATAAGCACACACAGAAAGAGAAGCACATCCTGTGACATTTCCACAAGGCTCCTACCCCGGACTGGGCTTCCTACAGAACGCCTCCCACAGTGGGTAAAGACATCTAAGTGGTGTCCAGAGCACTGCTTCCATGAGCCTCTCTAAGGCCTGGGGTTTTGGAAAGCACCTCCCAAGAAGGTGCTGGACCTCATGTTCTACCTGTTTGTTTCCCTCGAGTTCCCACTGAGAAAGGGAGGATGGAAGAGATGTGACCATCGCCAGGGAAGTGGGTAGGGTCTGCCAAGCGCACAGTTCAAAGCAAAGAAGACAGAAGACAGAAGACGGCTGGAGTGTGTTGTTCCCTGCCTGGGTGTTTACAAACTTGTGCTTCTAGAGAAAACAAGCCTAGGGCAGCCGAGGCTGTGGAGACAATATGGGCATCTAGACGCTGCCACTCAAATTAACACCTTCCGTCTCAGCTTTGACGCCCTCCAAGCCATGGCACCTGAACACCATAAACTGATGAAATTCTCTCACCAGATCAGCGCTTGTGGAACTGTCAAAGTCCTGTTTCCTTCCCTCAAGATGGTCCAGATCTATGGTGAGAGAGGAAGGGCACGATGGGGGTGCGGCAACAGGGGGTGCAGCAACAGGGGGTGCGGCAACAGGGGCTGCCGCTGTCCATCGTTGTGACTATTATTTTCAGAAAGCCCAGCTGCACAGCCAGCAGGGCTGAAGCTCCCAGAACGTCATGGGGAATGGCCTCTGGTCATTCTCAGGGCTCCCTCTTGCCAACATCAGATAATGGCTGGGATGATAAGTCTCAGCTACCTGGGCTGGAACCTCTTCCAGTATTTGATCCCAGTTAGGGATCTGGTTCCCTCCTGAGTTCTCTTTGATGTCTGAGATTCTCCCGGGGATAAGGGAGAGTCTTTAGAGGTGACTCTTTGGCCCTGGCCGGCTGGGTATCCTGTCCGGCTCTGGGTGGAATCCCTGTAGCCCTTGGGAGTTTCTTCCACCCTGGAGGCCCCTCACTTCAAGCAGCCTGTTCCCCAGGGTCTACAGGGAAGTTAAAAATACTGTTTTATAAAACAAACATCAAGAAAAACTTTCCATTTTTATATGCTAAGGATGTGAGTCTTTCGCCAGCAAATAGGAGGGTTTTTTTGTTATTGTTTTTTTTTTTAAGAAGCCAAAGGTGAAATGTTTTGAAGATTTTGGCTTATAGGAGCTTCCATGGGACCTCCCTCTCTCACTGAGCAGAATTTCTGTTCTGTTAGTCTCTCTCCCTAACTAGTTTGGGATTGCGTGGTCCTGGGATCAAGGCAATACCCTCTTTAATATCCAATCACAGATATTTATGAGAGAGCCGGGAGGCTCTGGCAGGTGCCTAGGGGTCGGCTGCTGCCTCCAGAGAGAAAGATGATGGCTGGTGGTGTGGGACCCGCTCGGGAACTCTGCCTGTCATTTTCCTTGTTGAGTCACTGAAAATCCCCAAGCTGTCAGTGTGAGTTGGGAACTAAAAGAAGAAAACAGACTTTAGATAGCTCACTCTTTCCCTAGTCCTTGGCTGGCATTTGACGCTAATCAGCACAGTTGTTCACAAGTGTTTTGGGGTAGGAAGGGGCCTATTCCAAGTTTTCAACTTCTGGACCAAAAAAAAAAAAAAATTCCATGTTAGCAAACTGACACACACACTCTAAAGAATACCTAGGAACAATCAATAGCTTGCCCATGAAAACAGGATCAGATGTCCGATGTGATAAGCCACATGGGGTAAGGTGCGTCCTCGGAGCATCGAATACCAGCACAGAAGTCATCCTGGGCTCTGGGCCGTCCTCACCAGTGCAGAGTTGAGAGGCTCTCAGCAAATCTAACCACTCAGTTTTTCCCCAAGGAGGAAGGTCGCAGCATTTGGGGAGGTCAGGAAGGTCAGATGGGACAAACTAGACAAGTCCTCTGCTTTCCACTGCCCCCAAGCCCCATGAAAAATGAAGGTGGGGTTGGGGGAGAGAACAAGCTAGACCACAGGGCAAATTCCGACAGGCTGTGTAGGAAAGGACTTTTTCCAAAGCACATGCTTCCAGATTCTGACTCTTCTAAACTAGGGGCAATCCCAATGGCCTAGAAAATTCTGGCCAAGGTTCTAACCCAAGGCAGCATCTGCCATCCTGAGATCTGCTCCCAGCTTCTTGAAACCTTGGCAAACATCTGCCTGTTCTCAGCTCATGCCGACCCCTCCCCCCCGCCGCCCCCAGGCTTGGGGCCCCCCAGGCAGGCATGCAGCAGCTCGAGATAGCAGCTCCGCCCTCTTCCCGGGAGGGAGGCGCAGCCCCAGCAGGTGTCTCTGGCTTTTCTCCTGCGCAAGAGGCAGATGCAGGTGCCTCCTGACACTCCCTTTTCCCTCCCAGTGGGAGTGGGCGGCCAGGGAGGTGTCCCAGCCACTCCCTCTGGCTCCCTGGGGCTGGAGCCTTAGGGAGGCACCTCGACTCCTTTCTCGGAGCAGAAGGCTGGAGTCCCTGAGCCACGCCGGCCCTTCCTCGCTGGTTTCCCACCACCCTTCCAGCCAGCAGCGCTCCCCCTCGCACCTCTGAGGAGCTCTGGAACTCCCCTTAGGAAGCAGAAAATCCCCGTCGCCATGGGGACCCCATGAGTTCTGCTTTCTAGACTCCATGAGCCTCTCACTCGGGCTGGCTGCCATCTGTTCCTGCAGGACCCACCGAGGCCCAGACCGAGTCAGCCCCCGTGGGGGCAACAGCGACGGCGGGCAGGAGGCAGCCTGTCCTCCGGGAGCTGACAGTCTATCCAGGACCTTGAAGTCTGGGTTGTGAAATGTCCAACCCCCAGTGCCCACCCCCAGAGCTCTACGGCTTGGAGACTCCATAACGTGTCAGTGTTATCTCACCCGCCAGGACTGTGGGGAGACTCACCTCTCCTCTGCCGTGTCTGATTCCCACATTGAGAAGAACAGAGGAGAGAGAATCCCTCCCCAACGATGTGTTTAGGTCAACGGTGGATGACAGCAGTCCAATCTTTTTTTAGAAAGACAGGGTCTTGCTTTGTCACCCATTCTGGAGTGTAGTGCTGCAATCCTAGCTCACTGCAGCCTCCACCTTCCGGGATCAAGCAGCCCTCCCTTCCAAGCAGCTGGGCCCGCAGGCATGCACCACCAGGCCTGGCTAATTTTCTTTTAAGAGATGGGGGCGGGTCTCACCATGTTGCCCAGGCTGGTCTTGAACTCCTTGGGCTCAAACGACCCTCCTGCCTCAGTCTCTCAAAGAGCTGGGATTACAGGTGTGAGCCGCCACACCTGACCAGAGTTTTTCAATTCAATTCTCCGCTAAGAAAGAACTTCTGGCAGGGCGCGGTGGCTAACACCTGTAATCACACTTTGGGAGGCCGAGGCAGGCAGATCACCTGAGGTCGGGAGTTCGACATCAGCCTAACCAACATGAAGAAACCCCATCTTTACTAAAAATACAAAAAATTAGCCAGGTGTGGTGGCACATGCCTGTAATCCCAGCACTTGGGAGGCTGAGGCAGGGGAATCGCTTGAACCTGGAAGGCTGAGGTTATGGTGAGCAGAAATTGCCTTATTGCACTCCAGCCTGGGTGACAAGAGCAAAATTCCATCTCAAAAACAGAGAGAGAGAGAAGGAAGGAAGGAAGGAAGGAAGGAAGGAAGGAAGGAAGGAAGGAAGGAAGGAAGGAAGGAAGGAAGGAAAGGAGGGAGGAAGGGAGGGAGGGAAGGAGAGAGAGAGGAAGGAAGGAAGGGAGGGAGGGAGGGAAGGAGAGAGAGAAAGAGAAGAGAGGAAGGAAGGAAGGAAGGAAGGAAGGAAGGAAGGAAGAAAGAAAGAAAGAAAGAAAGAACGAACGAACGAACTTCAGGTCCAGTTCATCCATGTGTGGAGCGTGATGGCAAAAGAGTGAATGAGTGAAACATGGGGCCCTCCAGGAAACAGCTCAGCATGTGTGCCTGCATCCCTGCCTCATTTCTGTGTGCACTTGGGGGGCTAGCAAGAGGAAGCTCAGGTAGACTGAGGTTAGCCCACCATAGCACAGCCCACCCAGCCCCCACCAAAGGGCCATTGCTCCGTGACACAGCAGGCCACCCTACGGAGAATTATCTTGCATCACTGAGAGAGAGCTACCCAGGGAAGTTCCAGGCACAGAGAGAGAGCCCCAGAGAGCCCAGCCTCCCAAACATACTGTACCGAAGGAATCCTGGAGAGGAGAAGGCAGTCAGTGGGGAAAAAATGCTTCAAGGAAAATCTGCTAGGATGGCAGTGACATTTGGTTAAAAGAAAGAGGGACAAGAAGGTAAGAAGGAATTGACAGTCTTAACAAAAGTGACCCAGCCTAGAAAAAGCACCCCCCAAAAAGGGTCCTGGCGTTCAAAATAATTGTAATTTTGAAAAACCAAGAGAATTTGTCATTCTGATCCAAGGATTGGTGACTTTTTTACTATGATGATGTCCTTTGTTCCTCGGGTCTCTGGAGATATCCGAGTCACGTATGGTCTGTGTCTGTTCTGGATGTGAACAAGCTCACACCTTGGTGAGCTAGGCTGAGCTCGAGCTGAAATTCCAGGAGGCTTCAGCTTCCTTCTGCTAAAATCTAATCACCAGACACTTGGGTAAAAGGGGCATTTTCCCAGAAGCTGTTGACCAGGGATTTGGGGATCAGTCTTAAAGACAATCACTCATGATTAAGCCTCTGGCCTCATCCCTTCTCCCAAGAACTGTCTGTGAGACAGAATTGCTTCCTTATGAAAGTGGAGCGTCCTTGGTCTTTCTTTTCATCTAACGCATCTACCTTGGCCCAGTACAGTTAAAAATCATCTTCCAGCAGGTGGATCATGAGGTCAGGAGTTCAAGACCAGCCTGACCAACGTGGTGAAACCCTGTCTGTACTAAAAATACAAAAATTAGCTGGGCATGGTGGCAGGTGCCTGTAATCCCAGCTACTCAGGAGGCTGAGGCAGGAGAATCATTTAAACCTGGGTGTCAGAGGTTGCAGTGAGCTGAGACCAAGCCATTGCACTCCAGCCTCAGCAACAGAGCAAGACTCCGTCTCAAAAAAAAAAAAAAAAAAAAAAAAAAGTCTTCTACCTTGCACAAGTGTTCCATGAGTCAAACTGAGAACTGACAAATGTACCTTCTTACAGACAGGGAAACTGAGGTACTGAAAGGGAAGTGTTGCACCTTAAAGATGATGAGAACCACAGCAAAGAAAGCTCCTCATCTCCAGAAGCCTGCATGTGACCCAGAGTCTTCACAGTCCAGCGTCTGGGCGGCAACAACTTTAGCTTCCCTCTGGGTCCTGCGAGAGGAAAGGGAATGTCAGTAATGTCTGATCCCTTATCTTGGGTCAATCCAGACTGGGCTTTTCATACCCTTCCTGGAAGTATGTAACCCTGAAACAATGCTGTCTTTTAGAAATGCTGTTTCTTACCTCTATGTGTCCTGTGAAATTCCTTAAAACCAGTAGAACTATAACTAGATAAAGTAAAATTCCAAAATCTCCTGTGCAATTCTCAAGAGAGTCCCAGCCTCCTATCCACATAGCTGAATGTGATCAGAGAATGAGGAAATTAGATCTAGAATGGCCTGCACAGACTCTGTAGGCCATACTCTTGATTAAACCCATCCAAAGGGCATCCAAGGGCTATGAGATTAGCCCAAGAACACCCACTAGGAATTGACCGAACCAACACTGAGTCCCAGTCTCCGGACTTCCCATTCATAAGAAGATGAAATTAACATTAGCGGAATCAGGCAGCCTGTCTGTACTGGTTTATACAGAATAACACTGTGAGCACAGTGCTGATTTGCTTAACCTCACCCAAACCACAATTTGAGTTTCATAATACTGTCAGCAACATCACCTTTGGGGTGACAAGGTGGTGGGTCCTACGGTCTCCAGAGAAAACATGGCATCGGAGTTCCCAATAATACAGGCACGTGCAGGTACGCCTTGCTTCCTGCAAATTCTACCCTACTGAATTCGTATTGAATTTTTGTAATGATAGCATTTCTATGCACTGGGAAGTTGACTGTATAAAGTATCCTCTGGCGAATTATTATTGTTAGCAAAGCATCTTTTTGCAAAGCGAAGCAATCCTCCTGATGTTTATAAATAAGTTTTACTTAAAGTGAAGTGTGTATCTGTACTGAAAGCTAATCTCCATGTTATTCTAAGCATAGCTTATATTCCATAAAGGACCCCACTTTGAGAGCAGCATGGAAAGAAAACATTTGAATAAGAGCAGGTCCAGGAGAGAAATCAGATAGATCCACCTCTCTCCTGACTTCTCCCATCTTCTAGGAGCCTCTTTATCAGAGCAAAGTCCCAACCACGATGCCCGAAATTAAGACTTTGGAGAAATTTTATGGGAGGAAAATAACCATTATTATTATTTTTTTAATTTTAGCATCAGAGTCACCACACTAGAAGAAGAAAATAATTATTAACAGGGTAGACAAGAAAGTCTGTCATATGGTAAAGAATAAATGGCATCAAAAGGAAAATATTCCCAAATTCTCAGCAGCATTATTCCAAAGCAAGGATGGGAGAAGCAAGATTCTACACAGATGCAGAAAAGATTAACAGGAAGTCAAAACTGTTTAAGACATTAAGCCCGTGGGCAGGGTGTGTTGGCTCACACCTGTAATCCCAGCACTTTGGGAGGCCAAGGCAGGAGGATCACTTAAGGCCAGGAGTTCAAGGCCAGCTTGGGCGGCAAAGGAAGACCCTATCTCTTAAAAAAAATTATGTTAATTAGCTGTGCATGGTGGTGCACACCTATAGTCTCACCTACTCAGGAGGCTGTGTGGGAGAAACACTTGAGCCCGGGAGGTTGAGGCTTCAGTGCGCCACTGCACTCCAGCCTGGGTGAGAGAGAGAGACTCTGTCTCAAAAGGAAAGAAAAAATTAAATAAATAAATACTTACATACATACAAATCCAGGCCAGGCACAGTGGCTCATGCCTGTAATCCCAGCACTTTGGTAGGATGAGGTGGGCAGATCACCTGAAGTCAGGAGTTCAAAACCAGCCTGACCAACATAGCAAAACCCCGTCTCTACTAAAAATACAAGACTTAGCCAGGCATGCTGGCATGAGCCTGTAATACCGGCTACTTGGGAGGCTGAGGCAGGAGAATCACTAGAACTGGGGAAGGGAAGGTTGCAATGAGCTGAGATCACACCAATGCCCTCCAGCCTGGGCAACAGAGCAAGGCTCTATCTAAAAAAAGAAAAAACAAATCCAGGAGTTTGAGAGAAGTCCATCATAGGAGTCCAATAAATACTTTAGATCAATAATGAGATTTGTTTGCTGTCTTGGTTGGTTGGTTGGTTTTTTTGTTTTTGTTTTTGTTTTTTTTGAGATGGAGTTTCATTCTTGTTGCCCGGAAGTGCAATGGTGAAATCTCAGCCCACTGCAACCTCCACCTCCCGGGTTCAAGTGATTCTCCTACCTCAGCCTCCTGAGTAGCTGAGATTACTGGCATGCACCACCACACCTATCTAATTTTGTATTTTTAGTAGAGATAGAGTTTCCCCATGTTGGTCAGAGTGGTCTTAAACTACCAACCTCAGGTGATCTGCCCGCCTCTGCCTCCCAAAGTGCTGGGATTACAGGTGTGAGCCACTGTGCTGGGCCAGTTGGTTGGTTTTAAATGGAAGCTATAAAGAAAAATTATACAGCCAGGAATTGCATCAGGTGTGAAACGAGGTAGGGTATGTTCAGAAGAGAGGGGAGGCCATTTTCTCCATCTTCCCCAAAGAACACCAGAGAGGGATCTTGTGAACACACAGGAGGCTAATGTCATGCTAGAATTCTCTTTCTCTGCTTATTAAACCAGTATATGCTCATTGTAGAAAATCTGAAAGGAAACTTCGAAGAAGTCGAAGCCCCTTTGATCCCACAGGCAGGTAACCACTGTTAACCTGGCGGCAGACTTCCAGAGCTCTTTAAAGGCAGCAAATGTTCTTTCTTTCTCAAACGGTGTCAGTGGGGCTGTATTCAGAGCCAGGACTTTCTGCTTCAGCGTCCAGGAACCCAGGGTGCTGAGCTTCGGTTCCTGCCCCAGGAGCCTTTGCATTCCGTACAGCAAGATGACTAAAGCGGTGGGACCTGGAAAATAACAACCCCACATTCTCGGGGCCCCTACCCCCCTCCCCAGAGCAACGGGGCCTAAGCCTGGGGAGCTGCCGCCTGGCCCAATCCCCACCTTGCCCTCCTGCAACGTGAGACATCAGTCCAGGTGAGGGTGGAGTACGCCAGGTACTGACAAACGGGAAAGCATCACCCTGAGGCACTCACAGCTCCTACATGGAGCTCTCAGTTCAGAGAACAAAATTAACCAGGGAGGAATTTTCCACTGTCCCATTAATCATGAGAGCAGCAGGCTCGGTGCAGGAAACGCATGGCAGGCACTCCAGGTCTTGGGACCCACCCAGCCCTACCACGAGTTAACACTTCCCTGGTGGGGTCACCGTCTCTTGTACGGTCACTAATAGATCTTCATGTGTGTGAACAGCTTCTGAAGATTTTTTACCTAATACCTAGCTGCAAGACAGGCCAGGTGGCCTTAGCTCTTTGCACAGTTCCAGTAGGAGAAGCTACTTGAAGAGCTTTAGAAGAAAGCTCGAGAGCACACATCATCCCCATCTTGGTTCACAGCGGCGGTGAACACCCCTGAGACTGAAATCCTCAACTGGAGCCTTTCCCAGCCCCTCTAAGAGGGGATAAGAGGTCGCTCCACCACTGACTAGCTGTGTGAACTCAGGCAGCTTGTTTAACCTCTTCAAGCCTCTGTATCCTCATCTGTAAATCACAGCAGCATTTCCCTCATTCAGTTGTTATGAAGATTCAATGAAGTAATACACACACGGAACCTGGCACATCCACATTTAGCAAATGTGAGTTGTTACTATCCAGAAACTCATTTATTCAACAACTACTTATTGATAGCCAACATACCTCTGGGGGCACATGGTTTCTGCCTTCAAGAATGACATTGTCTAGTGGGGGAGAGAAATGTTAAAAACAAGCGGTGACGATATGCCACGATCACTTGTGCGGGGTGTGTGGAATCATCACGCTCTCGCAGCCCATCACATCGACCTCTCCAAGGATGCTACAAGGTACATATTAGCATGACCATCTTATAGACGGTGAGTCTGAGGCCCAGAGGTCACCCTATGAACTTGAACCCAGATTTGTCCACAGTGTTCTTGGTCTACATTCACCAGTCCTTTTTTTTTTTGGTGAGACAGAGTCTCGCTTTCTTGCCCAGGCTGTTGTGCAGAGTGGCATTTGGCTCACTGCAGCCTCTACTTCCTGGGTTCAAGCGATTCTCCCACCTCAGCCTCCGAAGTACCTGGGACCATAAGCATGAACCACCACCCCTGGCTAATTTTTGTATTTTTAGTAGAGAAGGGGTTTCATTATGTTGGCCAAGCTGTCCTTTTTTTTTTTTTTGAGATGGAGTCTTGCTCTGTTGCCCAGGCTGGAGTGCAGTGGCATGATCTGAGCTCACTGCAACCTCTGCCTCCCAGGTTCAAGCAATCCTCCTGCCTCAGCCCCCCTAGTAGCTGGAATTACAGGCATGTGTCACCATGCCCGGCTAATTTTTGTATTTTTGGTAGAGACAGGGTTTTGACATGTTGGCCAGGCTGGTCTTGAACTCCTGACCTCAAGTGATCCACCCGCCTCAGCCTCCCAGAGTGTCGGGATTACAGGGATAAGCCACCACACCTGGTCATTTTTTTTTTTTTTTTTTTTTTTAGTATTATAGGATTCACCAACGCTTCAGGTGGACCTACTAAGGATAACTCAGATGATCCCTTGATGCTGCACACAGCTTTAAATCTGAAGCCAAGTGTGCTTACCCATTACTCGATCCATGCTGCCAGGCTGATGCAAAAAACCCTACAGATTGTCATCAGTCGTGGTCCATGCTGTGGTCACTGTGGCTGTTCTTTGTCATTGCAGAATTGCAACCCTGCATGTCACTCTCAGACGTATGGCCCTGGGCCTATAAACTGCCACCAGGCCACCAATGGCTGCTCCTCACGGCCTGACAGTGATGATTAAACATGGTCTATTAGAAGAGCCATAAAGAAGCCAGACATCCCTCGCAGAGGAGCAGAGAGGTGCACAAACAATGGGCCAGATTTTCCTGTCTCTCCATAGAGTCACTCTCTTGTCTTTCACTGAGAGAAAAAAACGTCATGCCATGAGAATCTGGCAGCAGAACCCAAGGGGGGTTTGGGGGCAGGAGAGACAGCCAGGACATGGATGCCCGCCCAGTACTTCAGCTGCCTACGCTCCTACCTCAAGCGAAGAACTGGAAAGCACTTTTATTTCTTCTGAACTCATGGCCTGTCCCGCTAGTTTGGTTCAGTTGTTGCCCTTGAAGATAGGAATCCCCCAGCCCCAAGACAGCCCAGCCGGCATGCCAGACCTGTTCACAGTCTCCATCCAGTTTCCATGTCCTGGTACCCGGATTTCAGAGCACGCTGCAGAAAGTCCCTAACTTCACCCAGGCCCACCCAAGGGCTCCACCATCCTCCAGTCATCTGCCACTTTCCAGCTGCGTGCCCTGGGGAATTCCCTGCGATCTCCAACCTGCCCGGCCCTGCTGTTCTCCCTGCAGATGGCCTGGCCTCTTCCCTCCAGGACCGTCCTCACCTTCCCTGCTCTTCGTTAACGTGAAACAGCCAGAGGCGTCACAGCTATGTGCAGACGCTGTCTCCTCTACCCCACTCCTTACTCCAACTTCTCAATCTTTTTCCTTCACTCTTTCTCTCTTCTTGGGAGAAGACCTTTGTTCCTGATCCCTTTCTCTCCCATCTCCTGGAGAATTTTTCACCATTCGGCTCCATCATTCTTGCACTTTTATTTTATTTTATTTTTTCATAGAGATGAGAGCCTCACTATGTTGCCCAGGCTGTTCTCAAACTCCTGGCCTCAACCGATCCTCCCACCTTGGCCCCCCCAAGTGTTGGGATTACAGGCATGAGCCGTCATGCCTGGCCCTGTCTTGTACCTTTTATTCTTGTCTTCACTCCAGTCAGTCCTTCACCTCTGCTTGATAACTTGATTGCGTCACTTCTAGCCTAACAAATTTAAGAGCAACCCTTTGACACCCTCAATTTATTTATTTATTTAGACAGAGTCTTGCTCTGTCGCCCCGACTGGAGTGCAGTGGTGCAATCTCAGCTCACTGCAACCTCCCTCTCCCAGGTTCAAGCAATTCTTGTGCCTCGGACTCCTGAGTAGCTGAGACTACAGGCATGCACCACCATACCTGGCTAATTTTTGTATTTTCAGTAGAGATAGAGTTTTGCCATGTTGGCCAGGCTGGTCTCAAACTCCTGACCTCAAGTAATCCACCCCCTCAGCTTCCCAAAGTGCTGGGATTACAGGCGTGAGCCACCACGCCCAGCCTTATCCCTCAGTTTAATACCCCAGTCTCTTCTCTGACAAAGATTTCCAGGATGAATCTCCAGGACTTCTTCCTCTCTTCCAACACATGCCTTTGCCTCTAAATGTCGGCGGCCCCTCAGCCAACTCACTGACACTCTTTTCCCAGGTCAAAATAGCCGCCTCCCTCCAAAAGCTAGTGATCTCTTTTACCCTGATTTCTGCAGTGTTTCCCGGAGGCTGCTCTTGCCTCTCAGACAGCCTTCTCGTCTCCCTGTCCAGTTCCAGCTCTCTCTGCCTTCTACCTTGTATATGGGGGTGATCGTCAAATCAGTGGGATTCCCCATTGATAAATGCATGCTCTCCACTGTCGAGGTGTCTCTTTGCGATCTCACAGCCTTCCCACAACTGCAAGGGGGTTCTACAGACCACCGCCATGCAACTCCCTTCCTAACTCCACTCTGCCTGTTGAATGACTTGATCAAGATACTCCACCAGCAACTCAAGATGTCTGAAACTCCGTTTATCATCTCTTCTTAAACACCACCTCCTCAGGACTTGACATACTCTTCTAAGAGTCTCCAGGGGTGTTTGAGAAAGCAGACTAAAGGGGTCGTTTCCCTGTCACCCCGCACAGACCCATTCTACCTCAGTCGGCCTCATCTAATCAATTTCCAGGTTCCCCTGATTCTCCTCTGCAAGTTCTCGCCCATCCTTCCCCATCTCTCCAAGGTGTCCTCCTAGATGCCCCCTTTTATCTGGGCTCCTGCCATGGCCCTCTGGCTAGTTTCTCCTCCTTGAATCCATCCTATATACATTGTCCATTGTGGAGCTGTGATTAGATCACTCGTCTGCTAAAATGCCTTTAATGTCTCCATATTGAACACAGAAAAATGTCCCAATTCTTTGTTTTGTTTTTTGTTTTTATTAAAACAGAATCTCCCTCTGTCCCCCAGGCTGCAGTGCAAGGGCACAATTTCCACTCACTGCAACTGCCGCTTCCCAGGTTCAAGCGATTCTCCTGCCTCAGCCTCCCGAATAGCTGGGATTATAGGCACACGCCACCACACCCAGCTAACTTTTGTATTTTTAGTAGAGACGGGGTTTTGTCATGTTGATCAGGCTGGTCTCAAACTCCTGACCTCAGGGGATCCACCTGCCTCGACCTCCCAAAGTGTTGGAATTATAAGCATGAGCCACCATGCCTGGCCGAGTCCCAGCGCTTTGACTTGCTGTTCATCATCTGGCCGCAGCTTCTCTTTCCAGCTTCTACACAGACTCTGTTCCCTAGAGTACTCAGACAACATGAGGCTGGGGACCTCTCCGTTTCTGCTTCCATACTTGCTCATGCCCTTTCTTCCACATGCAAAGCCTTCACTCCTCACATCACTTAGCCTAATGAAATCCTTCTAAAAATCACGTCAAAAATGACACTCTTCAAAATAGTCCTCAGCCTCCCTCCTCGCCACCTATCTTTTAGTCTGCACCTCACATCTCACACTTGGTAGTAGTACTGTTATGGATGGCACCGGTCACCTTCCATCGTGGGCTCTAAGGTCCTCGAGGGGAAGGGCCATGCCTTTTACTCCTGGGCTTCCCTCCTGGAGTCCAGCGTGGATCTGGCACTGTGCTGGCTGTCAGGAAGCTCATCGATTCTACAGCTGGAAAGTATTTTCATCATTAACTGGATCCACACAGTCCTTGATTAGAACATCTTGGTCACAGACAGCTCTGTTTTGAAGGATGTCTACCCGGCAGCATTAGCACAGTTTTCCTTTTTTTCTTTCTTTTTTTTGGGAGTGGGGGGACGGAGTCTTGCTCTGCCACCCAGACAGTAGGTGTGATCTTGGCTCACTGCAACCTCCACCTCCCAGGCTCAAGCAATTCCCCTGCCTCAGCCTCCAGAGTAGCTGAGATTATAGGCACGTGCCACCATGCCCAGCTAATTATTGTATTTTAGTAGAGATGGAGTTTTACCATGTTATCCAGGCTGGTCTTGAACTCCTGACCACAAATGATCCACCCACTTCGGCCTCCCAAAGTGCTGGGATTACAGGCGTGAGCCACTGTGCCCAGCAAGGCCTTTCTAGCAATAACAGTCACTATCTGTGCAACATTTACTCTATGCCATGCACTATGTTAAAAGTTTTTAAAAAAAAGAAAAAAAAATTTTTTTTTTTTTGAGATGAAGCCTTGCTCTGTCTCCAGGCT
Organism: Alouatta palliata; assembly: GCA_004027835.1. NCBI lineage: Eukaryota > Metazoa > Chordata > Mammalia > Primates > Atelidae > Alouatta > Alouatta palliata. The sequence goes on along the minus strand of PVKV010008014.1, from coordinate 75,567 downwards.
GGAGTGCAGTGGTGCAATCACAGCTCACTGCAACCTCTGCCTCCCGGGTTCAAGCGATTTTCCTGGCTCAGCCTCCTGAGTAGCTGGGACTATAGGTGTGTACCACCATGCCCAGCTAATTTTTTTTATTTCTAGTAGAGATGGGGTTTCACCATGTTGGCCAGGATGGTCTTGATCTCTCGACCTCGCGATCCACCTGCCTCGGCCTCCTGAAGGGCTGGGATTAGAGGCATAAACCACTGTGCCCATCTGTTAAATGTTGCACCTGTGTTATCTCATTTAATCCTCATTGGAGCTTCTATTTTACTGGTAAGAAAATACACTTTCTACAGTCTAAAAGTATGTGACTCAGTGACCCTCCACCCCTGCCCCATCCCCAACCAGACCCCCACTGCCTGCACTCCACTTCAGCTCTGGAAGCCTAGGGAGTTCAATGGCAATTAGCCTTGGTACCTGATTTTAAGAATATCTAGGCCGGGTGCAGTGGGAGTCTGAGATGGGTGGATCACCTGAGGTCAAGAGTTTGAGACCAGCCTGGACAACATGGTGAAACTCCATCTCTACTGGACATACAAAAATTAGCTAGGCGTGATGGCACATGCCTGTAATCCCAGCTAGTCAGGAGGGTGAGGCCAGAGGATCACTTGACCCGGAAGTCGGAGGTTGCAGTGAACCAAGATCATGCCACTGCACTCCAGCCTGGGTGGCACAGTGAAACTTCATCAAGGAAAGAAAGAAAGAAAGAGAGGAGAGAAGGAAAGAAGGAGAGGGGGAGAGAGAGAGAGAGAGAGAGGAAGGAAGGGAGGGAGGGAGGGAGGGAGGGAGGGAGGGAAGGAGAGAGACAGAGAAAGAAAGAGAAAGAGAGGAAGAGAGGAAGAGAGAAAGGAAGAAAGGAAGAAAGGAAGGAAGGAAGGAAAGAATATCTGAGTTTATGCAGCCACTAATTCTCTTTATGAAGAGCCACTCATATGGAATTTGCCACTGCAGTTAATCAGCAGTACCCACGAGTCAGTACGATAACAGAGGCAGGAGAAGCAGTCAGGCCTGTTTATCTTCGTGTGTCTGAATCATTTCTATCTCAGTATTGAAGATTTATGCATCTTTCATACCACTGGGTCACCACCAAAGGTATAGCACAATGTTTGGGATATAGTGCACACTTTATATTTCTATTGAATTTTTTCCCCTTTTTAGGGTGTAATTGAATTTTTGTACATGCAATGCTGTCATACACGCACTGCTGTAATACACACAAGTCTGCCTTACTCACATGGAAACACATCTCCAGAAAGTGCAGAAGAGAAAGTATTTTTCCCCTCTGCCCCCCTAGAATTCTGAGACGTTCGTATTTCAGGAGAGTCAGAGATCTGAGTCCTATGTCCCACATGGCGGTTGACGGCAGCTCTAGCCTGAATGCTTTAGGAGACAGGTCTAGGTAAGAGGTCAGGGCTTGATGGACCCTGAAACAAGGACCCAAGGACTCTTTCCAGTCTCCCTGTGCTCTGTGGAAAGCATAAGGCCAGCATCAAACAGAACAGAAACCTGTCTCCACAACAGACCATGCACTCCCCTACACCTGCCTCACCGAGGAAGAACAGGGCCCTGAACTTTCTGAGACCTTGTCAAAGCTGGTCTGCAATCCAAACGTCAGCAACTCAGAGTGAATCTCACTGCCTTTTTCCTACTTAAAGAAAGGGCAATTCTAAAAAATATTATCTTCCTCACCCAAATATTGAGCTTCAGGTATCTGCTCTGATGGAAGATGGAAAAAAATACAGGCACTTCAAGATAATGAATAAACCTAAACGAATTTACATTTGGATTTGGGATGTCCAGGTGAACACACAAACATGTAAACACTTACACACCCATTGAGAAAGACTCAGGCACACATTCTCCAGACATAAATACTCACTTTTGTAACCATCCGCCATATGACTTTAACCTGATCCTATTATTGGGGGCCAATACCTTGATCATGTTAAACTATAAACTTTTTTTTTTTTTAAGAGGCAGGATCTTGCTCTGTCATCCAGGCTGGAGTACAGCGGTGCAGTCATAGCTCGCTACAGGCTTGATTTTCTGGGTTTAAGCGATCCTCCCTCCTCCACCTCCCAGGTAGCTGGGACTACAGACACCACCATGCCTGGCTAGTTTTTTTAATTTTTCTGTAGAGACAGGGTCTCACTGTGTTTCCCAGGCTGTTCTCCAACTCCTGGCCTCAAGCAATCCTCCCATCTCGGCTTCCCAAAGTGCTGGGATCATAGGCATGAGCCAGCCACCACGCCCGACCCAACATTTTCCTTTTCTGAGGATCCCTGAGTCCATGCGGGGCTGATGTGCACACCACCGATATTGCACTCTGGATGCTAAAAGTGCATTTAGACATTGGGGCAGATAGCACGTTGCACTGTGACATTTTTCAAATACTGTCCAACTATTTGACCTCACCCTAGACTGGACTAACCATCCCCAGGGCAGTTGGCGGGGAGGGTCACAAAATAGGCCGTCATAGACAACATATTCTTATCAATACTCACTTCGCCAAAGGACCTACAAGCTATAATTACCATCGTATTCCACCGTCTTGAAAGGAGAAAACTAGCGTGAAGGAAGCAAGCCCCTGGTCTGGTATTGCGTAACAGCTGAAAGTCAGGACAAAGGCAGCAAATCTCTCATGTTCTGCGTATTTTTCACCACTTTCTTTCATAAACCCAGTGACTCCAAGAGGAAGAAAAGAGAACTTGAAGGATCAAATCCCAGCCCTTGGCGGGCATCCATTAGTCTTCATATGGATGATTTTCCTTCTTGCCTTTTTATAGCACTGACAGGTGCTATAAAACACACACACACACACACACACACACACACACACACACACACACAACCTGAATTGTACCTAGCATTGCTCTACTTGTCCTTCCAACTCTAGGGATTTTTTAAAAATATTTTTAAAAGGAGCCAGGTGCGGTGGCTCACGCCTGTAATTCTAGCACTTTGGGAGGCTGAGGTGGGTAGATCACCTGAGGTCAGGAGTTGGAGACCAGCCTGGCCAACATGGCAAAAATCCACCTCTCCTAAAAATACAAAAATTAGCTGGGCATGTGGCATGTGGCATGTTCCTGTAATCCCAGCTATTCAGGAGGCTGAGGCAGGAGAATCACTTGAAACCAGGAGGCAGAGGTTGCAGTGAGCCAAGATCGTGCCACTGCACTCCAGCCTGGGTGACAGAGTGAGACTCCATCTCAAAAATAAGTAAATAAATAATTTTTTTTTTAATTAAAGGGAATTTCAGACACTTAGAAATTTGACTTTATTGCTCTGATAAGTAAGAGCTGAACAATGAGAACACATGGACACAGGGAGGGGACAACACACACTGGGGCCTGCCAGGGGGTGGGGTCATGGGAAAGCGTCAGGATAGGTAGCTAACACAGGCAGGGCTTAATACCTAGTGATAGGCTGATAGGTGCAGCAAACCACCATGGCACACGATTACCTATGGAACAAACCTGCACGTCCTGCACATGTCCCGAAACTTAAAATTAAATTAGAGATTTGACTTTATTGGCCAGTCTCTGGAGGGTAGCAGCATTCTCATTCCCATTTATTGCCTTCGTATGACTGATTCTTTGATTGTCCAGTAAAAGCCTGAGTAAAGTCCAATAGCCACCTCTCGGAAGGCAAGCTGTTTGGATCTTCATTTCATTCTGATTTGCTGTAAATACTTCACTTTTTCTGCCATCCCTTGAAGCGTGTCGTGTATAGTAATGCCAGAGTGGGGCCACCTGTTTTATGCTGCACAGGAATGTTTGGTTTTTACAAGGTGTGTGAGGTACCAGGGTCATTCAGGACAGTGACTCCTAATACCCAGCCCAACCTTGGATATCACAGACAGTTCTTAGGTCTCCTTTATAACCCCTAAGAAACATAATGGTGGGCCGGGCGCAGTGGCTCATGCCTGTAATCCCAGCATTTTGGAAGGCTGAGGTGGGAAGATTGCTTGAACCTAGGAGTTCAGGATCAGCCTGAGCATCATAGCAAGACCCCATCTCTACAAAAAAATTTTTAAAACTAGCCGAGCATGGTGGCGCGTGTCTGTAGTCCCAGCTTCTTAGGAGGCTGAGGCAGGAGGATCGCATGAGCCCAGGAGTTCCAGGCTGCAGTGAGCTAGGATCACTCCACTCCACTCCTGCCTGGGTGCCAGAGCAAGATCTTGCCTGTAAAAAAATACATATTTATTTATTTATTTCAAAATAGAGTCTCTCACTCCGTTGCCCAGGCTGGAGTGCAGTGGCACAACCACAGCTCACTGCAACCTCCGCCTCCTCAGTTCAAGTGATTCTCCTGCCTCAGCCTCCCGAATAGCTGGGATTACAGGTGCCCACCACCACACCTGGCTGATTTTTCTATTTTTGGTAGGGATGGGGCTTCACCATGTTGACCAGGCTGGTCTCAAACTCCTAACCTCAAGTGATCCGCCTGCCTCAGCCTCCCAAAATGCTGGGATTTACCAGCATGAGCCACCATGCCCGGCCAAAAATTTAGATTTAAATTTTCAAGAGAACTCTGTCTTCATATTAATTCTGTTCGACCTCCAAAAAAGGAGTGAGCCAGGCTGAGCCCACCACTTCCAACTTCCCCAGTCAGAGAAAGCAGGACGGGGCTCGCAGTGAAAAACAGGCAAACAAAACATCGCTGCTTCTTTTTCTAGATCCATGCACAGTTCTAACAGGGCCAATCGCCCTGCTCACGTTAATAGTGGTCAGCCACTCTCAGATCTGGGATGCAAGGCAAGAGGCATGCGGAGTGGACCTCTATTAATATTATTACAGTTATGATTACATCTTATGGCAGTCTCCCTACCCTCTACTGCTCAACACTGGTTAATTTCTCCATCATAAAAAGGTTCTTTTATGGGACGGAGTGTTTTGTGATGAGTTTGGTTTGAGTTTTACCAGCCTAGACATCATGCAGGGTGGCAAGCCTCCATGTGGGCCCTGAGATCCGTTATGTGCTCAAGTGTGTGGGCAGGCAGGCAGTCTGAAAGGAAATGGCCACTCCCTGCCGTCTGTCCAATAGGAAACCACATCCTCCTTCAGACTTAGAAGGGGATTTTTAAAAATTTTAATTTAATTTTTTTTTCTGAGACTGGGTGTTGCTCTGTCCCCTGGGCTGGAGTACAGTGGCACCATCACGGCTCACTGCAGCCTCAAACTCCTGGGCTCAAGTGATTCTCCTGCCTCAGCCTCCCGAGCAGCTGGAATTCCAGGCATGCACCACCATTGTCATATAACTTTTAAATGTTTTGTAGCGATGGCTTCTCTCTATGTTGCCCAGGCTGGTCTTGAACCCTTGGGTTTAAGTGATCCTCTGGCCTCAGCCTGTAATCACAAAGTGCTGGAATTACAGGCATCAGCCACTGCACCTGGCTATGGGAGGGGTTTTTTTTTTTTTTTTTTAACTCAGAGCTTCCAAATTGGAGATGATGGCCAGGTGCAGTGACTCACGCCTGTAATCCCAGCACTTTGGAAGGCTGAGGTGGGTGAATCACAAAGTCAGGAGTTCAAGATCAGCCTGGACAACATGGTGAAACCCCATCTCTACTAAAAGTACAAAAACTAGCCCAGCATAGTGGTAGGTGCCTGTAGTCCCAGCTACTTGTGAGGCTGAGGCAGGAGAATCATTTGAAGCCAGGAGGCATAGGTTGTAGTGAGCCAAGATCGTGCCACTGCACTCCAGCTTAGGTGACAGAGCGAGACTCTATCTCAAAAAAAAAAAAAAAAAAGATACACAAATTGGAGTTATGCTAGACTCCTCAAGACTATTAATGACCAACAAGAGATCAAATCTAAACTTAACCTACTTCTGCCAAGCACATTCCCAAGTTCTCACCTCTTCACAATCCATCTCTTGGCAAAACTCATGGTTCTTAAGGCCATCATCCCGCAACATAAGTGACTACAGGAAAATAAGCAATTTTGTAAAGGGAGAAGATGAGGCGGGTGCGGTGGCTCACACCTGTAATCCCAGCACTTTGGGAAGCCAAGGCAGGAAGATCACTTAGGCCCAGGAGTTAGAAACCAGCCTGGGCAACACAGCAAGACCTTGTGTCTACAAAATAAAATCAGCGGGGCATGGTGGTGCACACCTGTGGCCCCAGCTACTCAGCAGGACACCCAGGCCTGGGCACTTACAGCTGTGAGTTTTCACCCCAGTGCTGATTTACTTGCAATGTTGGGCAAATAACCTCTTGGGATGAAGGGTTTGATGGTTGGGCTGCTTTACAGGGTTGCAAGGCAAACACCACTCAGCAGAAAGGACCAATGGAAAATACTCTAAGCACAGAAATTCAGAAGCCTGGGGACATAGAGCCTCGGGCTCTTTTTTCAGTTTCTATTTGGGGTTGAGGAGAGTTGGCCTCTCTCAGTAGAAAGGAAAGGTAGCGGCTAAGTGCAGTGTCTGTAATCCCAGCACTTTAAGGCTGAGCTGGGCGGATCACTTGAGGCCAGGAATTTGAGACCAGCCTGGCCAACATAGCAAAACTCCATCTCTACTAAAAATACAAAAAAAAAAAAAATTAGCTGAGTGTGGTGGTGCGCACCTGTAGTCCCAGCTACTCAGAAGGCTGAGGCAGGAGAATCACTTGAACCTGGGAGACGGAGGTTGCAGTGATCCAAGATCATACCACTGCACTCCAGCCTGAGCAACACAGGGAGACTCTGTCTCAAAAAAAAAAAAAAAAAAGAAAGAAAGAAAAGAAAAGAAAGAAAGAAAAGAAAAATAGCAACACAGCTCTGTGGTCGGAGCTGCAGACCAGCAATGAGTTAATTACTCAGTCTAGCTTCTCTAAGCCTCTTTGTCCTCATATGTAAAACAGGGATGATAAATAATAATACTTACATCATTGGATTGTTGGGAGGATTAAGTGAGAGCACTTACGAAATCACATGGTAAACGCTCAGAATTTGGGGTGGCCACTAAGTCTAGAAACATCCGGGGAGACAGAAATGCTTTTTTGATATTAATTTCCTTCCATGATCAAACCACTTCTATGTTTCCAGACCTGGTGGCCACCCTGCACATCAGCTGACACTTAACGCTTCGACAAACTACACTGTGCCGGGTGTTGAAAGCCATCTCTGCCCAAAAATATCCTTTCTCCCCTGGTGCCCAGAATTTCCACAGGATTCCCTTGCTTGATACACGTTTGAAGGCATTAAAGGCGTCTTTTACATGCAAAGCTCAACAAAGAAGGATAACATTAAGCCATTAAGAGTCATCAATATCTTAGCTCAAAAGAATGTATCAGCTCAGACTTAGCGTGGAGCAGGACTCCCAACACAGCTCAGGTTTATTCTGAGGGGGAAGGATCAGTTGATGTGGGCCCAGGCTATGGGTCCTATTTGCATCAGGGTTCTGCAGCTGAATAAGGAAAGGTACCAGGGGCCCAGTGCCACTGTGACAAATACCAAAATTTATCACTACCTGGGGACCAGAAAGTGGAAGATGGAAGTAAATCTAACCTCATTTTCTTGAGTCATCGCCTCTTCATGATCCGTCTCTTGGCAAAAACTAATGGAGTTTTTTTGTTTGTTTTTGTTTAGTTTTGTTTGTTTCTTGACAGTCTCCGTGTGTCGCCAGGCTACAGCGCAGTGGTGCGATCTCAGCTCACTGCAACCTCTGTCTTCCAGTTCAAGTGATTCTCCTGCCTCGGCCTCCTGAGTAGCTGGGACTACAGGTGCGCACCACCACGCCCAGCTAATTTTTGTATTTTTAGTAGAGACAGGATTTCACCATGTTGGCCAGGATGGTCTCGATTTCTTGACCTCATGATCTGCCCGCCTAGGCCTCCCAAAGTGCTAGGATTACGGGCATGAGCCACCACGCCTGGCCCAAAACCCATGGTTCTTAAGGTCACCATTCTACAATGTAAGTGCCTGCTCTATCCTGTCCACCTGCAGGAAAATAACCAATTTGGTAAAAGGGGAAGATCAGCCAGGTGCAGTGACTCACGCCTGTAATCCCAGCACGTTTCGAGGCTGAGGAGGGAAGATCACTTAAGCCCAGCAGCTTGAGACCAGCCTGGGCAGCATAGCAAGACCTTTTCTCTATAAAACGAACTTAAAAATCAGCCAGGTGTAGTGTGCGCATCTGTGTTCCAGCTACTCAGGAGGCTGAGGTGAGAGGATTGCTTGAGCCTGGAAGGTCAAGGCTGCAGTGAGCCATGATCGCACCACTGCACTCCAGACTGTCCCCAAAAAACAAAAACAAAAAAACGAAAGTGGAAGATCATAGTTTATTCCCCTCTTAGCATGGCAGCCCACTTTGACAGTGACATCAGAAGCCTTGGTGAGATTTCTGCCTTGTGGCAAAGTGGCGTTATCACTGGGAACCCATCTCAGATACGGAGGATGATGACCCTTCCCCTCCTTCGCATAGACTGTTAAGTATTCTGTTTTGTTTAATTACCTAAGACTTCTTTAAAGGGTCCTCTAGATGTTCAGCCAGGCCACGCCTGTGCCAGGGCAACAGACAGGGTGGGATCCGACGCGAAGCTGGAGCCGTGGTAATTACAGGGCAAAAAGTTGGTCTGACAGGGTACGTGGGGTTCCTGTATTAGACATTTCATATTTCACGTGGACAAGTTTGATCCTTTAAGCTCTGAAAACACCCAGAGGGCAAACTGTCAGCACCATGCACAAGTATTTTGCCCTGAACAAAATGACCTTTGAGTTCTTAACTGGTTTCATATTTTCCAGGCCTCTGCATACATATTCCTCCCTGGTCACTCCCTAACATCTTAAATGCATTTATTTGCTGGTAGAGTTTGGCCTCCCTGGCCAACAGCCACTGATTAACATCTAGTCTGCAAACCATGTAGAAATGTAATCCTTAACAAAATGAAGGAAGTTCCCAGCAAGTCAACACATTGTATTGATTTGCAAATTTCAGTCCAGCGTGAGCATCCCTTCTTACTAAATTACAGCTGTCTGTCTTTAGCGAAAAGTCATGTTTGCCGTTCAGACTCTAGGATGAAGCTGGAACTCTTTCTGGTCACACCTTCAACACGCATTAAGTTCTGCTGTGCAAAGCACAATTCAAAGACTGAATGGGGCATCCATTGACAAAAATGGGACTTTTAAAAAGTACAAATCAAGGTGGCAACTTTTATTTGGGATGTTTCTACCTAGATGTCAGACATCTATTTCTCAGTCCTAAGCCAATATGGCATTTCCCTCTCATTTGAGACTTACATTGTGGGCTTTCCTTTTCTATTTTTTATTGTCAGTGCTGAGAGCAGATATACCAACAGTCTCACAATCTAGGACAGGCCCTTGGGGACAACGGTTCTGTGTCCTTGGGTAACTCCAACACATCCCAGAGCTTCGGTTTCCGGGGGCGTGACAGAGAGGCCAGCAGTCTACCTTAGAGGACTGAGCTGATGGAAAAAGTGGATTGATACACGCCTCTTTTTCTCCTCCTCTCCTTTCACCTTTGGCCGGCCAGCTGGCTCCGAGGGAGACGCTCTGCCAGCACGCTTCTATCTGGGGTAATGGAAAGCAGAGACACCTAATCACCAAACTTCATCTTAGACATGACTGTAGTTTAAAACCTCTCCCTTCATCGGAGCTGCTGGTGATCCGTCCCTACAGCAGGCAGCGATGCTGTCACTTCTTCTTCCCCTCCTTCTAGGATGAGCTAGGTAACAGAGGAGTGAGCTGGCTCTGGACTCTAGAAGGAAACCGTGCAGCAGGGCCTGTGTCTGCCTTGGATGGAACTGACGGTGTGGGGTGCTGGCCAGAGCAGCAGAGAAGTGAATTAAGCTCCAGGTTCCATCCCTTCATGCCACCCACAATCACATCGCCAGAGCCCAAGTGGCCGCTCCAAGCCCCCCGATCCAATTAGGAGGCACAGCCTTCCTGTCTTCTGTTGTAAGACTGGGATTGAGTGTCCCAACTTCCTCAACCAGTGAGCCAGAGCCACAGTCATGATTTAATTGTTCTGAGGCACATCCTGTTACCCCAAAGAGATTGTAAACCTCTTAAGGGAAGAGGTTGACTTCACCCATAGTCGGATTAGCTGCTCACTTTACTTGGTACAATTTCTTGGGAGCTGAGAGAAAGCTGTTCCCGCTGCTCACTCACCACAGTCTCTGAAGTTCCATTTTTGTTTTTTTGTTTTTTTTGAGACGGAGTTTCGCTCTTGTTGCCCAGGCTGGAGTTCAGTGGCATGATCTCAGCTCAATGCAACCTCTGCCTTCTGAGTTCAAGTGATTCTCCTGCCTCAGCCTCTTGAGTAGCTGGGATTACAGGCATGTGCCACCACACACAGCTGATTTTTTTTTTTCTTTTTTTTTTTTGTATTTTTAGTAGAGATGGGGTTTCTCCATGTTGGTCAGGCTGGTCTTGAACTCTGGACCTCAGATGATCTTTTTCCACCTCAGCCTCTCAAAGTGCTGGGATTACAGGTGTGAGCCACCATGCCTGGCCTGAAGTTCCATTCTTTTTTTTTTTTTTTTTTTTTTTTTGGTAGAGAAGGAACGAGAGAGAGAGGGAGAGAAAGAGAGAAGAGAGAGAGAAAGGAGAGAGAAAAAGAAAGAAAGAGAAAGAAAGAAAGGGAAAGAAAGAAAAAAAGGAAGGAAGGAAAAAAGAAAGTCCCTCCCAAAAGTTCAGCACTGAGTGCGTGCTCAGTGGAAACATCTGCTGTCGTTTGCTGGGGGTTTGGTGTGTTACAAGCTTGGGTTGTTGGCCTCTGTGCACTCTGCAAGGCCAGCCTCCCAGCCCATTTTCTCAGGTGGATTCGTCTCATCACCCAGGCTGAGTGAGTCCCAAGGATTGCACTGAACAAATCCATTCCCTTGTCTTTCTAGGACGGCCCCATGGTCTGTGCAGTTGTCAGGAGTCCGGAGTTCTGGTTTTCAGAAGAGTGAATCCAATCTGGGGAACAGAATTTGCCACTGGAGGCCCATCTTGCGTTAAGGCACTTCAGGTCACTCTGCCATGAGGGAGCCTGACCATGTTCAAAGTGAAGAACAGGGTGGTTTCACACACTTGGGTCTCCAATTCATCAAAGACAAGCCAGCTTATGTGCCTGGCATGGGAACGGTCTGCCTGGAAAGGGGGAAACTCAGAGCTCCTGGCTCAGGCTGGCGATGGCAGAAAAGCCAAGCAGTGTCTGCTCAGACTTGGCCATGACCGTGGGTGGAGGCTGCCTCGGAAGCTGCTGACGGGTGTGGGGCAGTGTGAGCCCCTGCTGCCACTGCTCAAGCAGTCCCTGTGCTGTCCTTTTCATGACCGTAGCCTAGTGGACCCAGTGAAGAGGAACAGAGATTCCCCCAGCAGTAAGGAGAGAGAGGGTGGCCGCAGTTTACAAGGTGGTTTTTATTTAACGACCCCTTCCAGTTCATGGGATGGGTATTTAATGACCCTCAAAAAACAAATGCTATACCCAAACCTCCCCCAACCCCACCCCTAGAGGCCATCAGGTTCAAAACAGCGTTCAGGATAAACCTTCTAAAGACTGCACTGCATGTGGCCAATTCAACAGCAAGGAGAAAAACTGTGGCTTCTGCTTCTTTCATTTATTTTATTTTATTTATTTATTAGGCAGAGTCTCACTCTGTCAGCCAGGCTGGAGTGCAGTGGCACGATCTCAACTCACTGCAACTTCCACTTCCCAAGTTCAAACGATTCTCATGCCTCAGCCTCCCAAGTAGCTGGGATTGCAGGTGTGTGCCATCAAGCCCAGCTAATTTTCATATTTTTAGTAGATACAGGGTTTCACCATGTTGGCCAGGCTGGTCTAGAACTCCTGTTCTCTGGTGATCCTCCCACCGTGACCTCCCAAAGTGCTGGGATTACAGGTGAGAGCCACCACGCCCAGCCCTTCTGCTTCTTTTAAAAAACAGTCTGGTACTTTACAAGTTTGATCAATACATTATTAACTAATTTTATAATTTTTTAAAAAAAAGAAAACAAAACTTTAATTTTCTGGAAGTTTCTTATGCCCACAGGCACCCCACCCCCAACCTGCTCAGAACAAAAACAAAACCAACCAGACTGGCTGGTTTCTTTGCAGAGCACTCGGCAGTCTGGGCACTGTACAGACCACATCTCTGCAGCAGGGTCCCCTTCAGACCTGTTCTCTGAATGAGGACCTGGTCCTGGGAGCCTCAGTTCCCCACACATCCTGGAGTCACACAATGCGAGGCCAAAACACAAAGGCTCCTCCAGGTGTTGACACATCTTTCAGGCTCTTACTGGGGACCCAGCCCTGCCACCAAAGGCAGAAATGAGATGAGTGCTTTCTAAGGCATGGCTTTTGTTTAGCTTGAGGCCTGTGGGGGTGGGAAGGGGCGAGGGGCGAGGGCCCACTCTCTAAATCCCCGCTCCAATGTGCAGCCTGCCGAGCTGCACACAGACATGACAGGGGATTGTAGAAATGCGCCACAGACAATGTAGCTAATGGACCAGGGTCCCCTGCACCGGAGCCCAAGGGCGTGTCAGGAAGTGACTCGGGGACACCAGGATCCGAACAGAGCTCCCTAAAAGGAACCTGGTTTCTGAGCACTGATCCACTTCCTCCACTGATCCCCTTCTCCAAAGAGAAAGAGAGACAGAACAAGGAAAAACAAAAAAAGAAGACTGGACTCTGGCTATAGCCCTAGAATAGCCTGTAAGCAATTCAGGCAGAATTTCTTTACACATGGATGAGAGAAATATGAACCAGGCTGCCAGACTCAGCAGGACAAGCAAGTCCTGTGTATTCAGCTTGAGAGGAGCCTGGTCACATTTCACAGAGAGCAGAGATTCCGAAGACTGAGGCACTGACTCCTCTCCCGGGTTGACGGTCATCAAATACAAGTTAATTTGCAGTTCACGAGATAGCACTAAGGACAGATAGAAGTGGAACTCGCCCCAGCCCATCTGGAATTTTTTTTTTCTTTTTTTAAAAGAATATTTTTATATTTTTAAAAAGGGGTTTTACCATGTTGGTCAGGCTGGTCTTGAACTCCCAACCTCAGGTGATCCGCCTGCCTTGGCCTCCAAAGTGTTTGGATTACAGGCGTGAGCCACCACGCCAGGCCTTTTTTTTTTTGAGGTGGAATCTCACTCTGTGGCCCAGGCTGGAGTGTTGTGGCAGGAGCTTGCTCACTGCAATCTCCACCTCCTGGCTTCAAGCGATTCTCCTGCCTCAGCCTCCTGAATAGCTGGGATTACAAGCATGCACCACCACACCTGGCTAGTTTTTGTATTTTTAGTAGAAACAGGGTTTCCCTATGTTGCCCAGGCTGGTCTTGAACCCCTGACCTCAGGTGATCCACCCACCTCAGCATCCCAAAGTGTTAGGATTACAGACATGAGCCACTGCACCCGGCCCCCCATCTGGAATCTTTAATGGGTTACTCTCCCTTCAGGCTTTTCAAATACCCTGGTCAAAATTATGGGCCAGGTGTGGTGACTCACGTCTGTAATTCCAGCACTTTGGGAGGCTGAAATGAGCGGATCACTTGAGACCAGGAGTTTGAGACCAGCCTGGCCATGTGGTAAAACTCCATCTCTACTAAAGATACAAAAATTAGCCGGGCATGGCGGTGAACGCCGGTAATCCCAGCTACTCCGGAAGCTGAGGCACAAGAATTGCTTGAACCCAGGAGGCGGAGGTTGCAGTGAGCCAAGATTGTGCCACTGCACTCCAGCCTGGGCGACAAAGTGAGACTCCGTCTCATACACACACACAAAACATGACTGGGGATGCAAAGACTCTTTTCCTCAGAAAAGTTGTTCTTAAAAGAAAATAAAAAAAAAGAAAGAAAGAAAATCTCCAGTGAGTCTTAGCATCTCATCTAATTACACAGATAAGAAGCCTGCTCCCAGAGAAATCAGCCAGCCTCACGTCGTTCCGTGAACTGGCAGCACAGCCAAGAACGAAGCCCTCCAGACTCCCGGGACAGCAGTTCACAGAACGTTCAAATGATCAACGAGTGTCTCAGAATTACAGGGTTTTCCTCTTTCTGGGCTCTTTGCAAGGGGTAGGAGAAGTCAAATCCAAATCTGCTTGAGCTAGAGGGTACAAAGAAAAATGAAGACGTTTTCCAGAAGTTTGCTTGATTTTGACGGGGAAAAGGTGTTGGCGTGTTGCTCTGCTGATTGAGATAATGGCTAGCATTTTTGTTCTGTGGATAAAATTACAGGCCATTGTCGAAATGTTTTCTTTTGGTCTTTTAATCTCTCCTTAGCTTGGAAGTCGCAGAGGGCTCACCAATGTCCTCCGTCCAGTCAGGTTCACAAAAATGGCTCTAGGCTCTAGGGGTGGATTTGGGGTTGAGGATGTGGACAGGGGAATGGAACAAAAGAAAATGGAGTAATAATGCCTTTACATCTCCAAAATGTAATTTACCATGAGGAGGAAAACATCCAAGGCAGGCAAGGGACTGCACTGGAGTTTGCGGGTTTGAATTTGGGGAACAGGTGTTTCACCAAAGTCAAGTCACATATGCAGCATCTGGAAAGAACCTGCTCCTTTACACACTTCCAAACTATGAAATACCAGATGAAGTCTTGTGATGAGGAGTACGCTTTAAAAACAAGTTTAAGACCTTAGAAAGGTTTAGAAAGCAAACACTGATCTCAGAAGGCGAGCTCTGGGTAACCCTAGTTCCATCACAACCTGTCTGCTTTGGGACTAACCCAGAGGCCCAGGGAGAAACTCACCACAGCTTACGCAGTTCATTTTAAAGGGGAACAACAATGTAAATGTCACAAAGTAAGAATGACATCACTGGAGTCTTGATTTCTCTATTTCCTGATCTGCTTTTAAAAAAGTTTAAAAGAAAACAAAGGTCAACTTAGACACTAGGGTATTTGTTGAATAAATGAAAAAAGTGCTTAAATCCAAAAGCATTGTAGACGAGTTTACAAACAGCAAATCTGTTCAATTCCTATGTAATTTTTTTCTATTATGTTGGCGTTTTAAATGTTTTAAAGAAATAACCCAAATGCCAGATATAGGTGATGGGGAGGAAGGCAGCAAATCACACTGCCATGTGTGTACCTATGCAACAATCTTGCATGTTCTTCACATGTACCACAAAACCTAAAATGCAATTTAAAAAAGATTTAAAAAATAAAAATAAAAAAACTATGATCATGCTGCCTCCCTCCAGCCTGCTACACTCCAGCTTGGGCAACAGAGTGCTCCCTCATCTCAAAGTAAAATAAAATAAAATAAAATAAAATAAAAATAAAAAATAACCCAAATCCTCAGATATTTTCCAAAAAAGAAAAACCCATATATTTCTCAAATACAAGTCTTGTTATTTTTCAAAAAAAAAAAAAAAACAAACCCCACATATTTCTCAAATATTCTCCTGTAGATGTGCTAATACAACAATTTCAAAAGTGAAGCAAAACAGATTGGAATTAGGAATACAATTTACTCAAAAATATTTTGGCAATATTTTAGATCTGCAATCTTGTTGTACTTTTCTAGATTAAACCCTCTTTGGTATTGCTCTTCTACTGTGTCTTTTATTTTTGAAAAAAGAAAAAAGAACAAAACCATTCTGGCCATGAAAATACATAATATTCTAAAGAAGAAAGTGAATTGGCCGGGCGTGGTGGCTCACTCCTGTTATCCCAGCACTTTGGGAGACCGAGGCAGGTGGATCATTTGAAGTCAGGAGTTCCAGACCAACCTGGCCGACATGGTGAAACCCCACTTCTGCCAAAAATGCAAAAGGTAGCTGGGAGTGGTGGCGGGCACCTGTAGTCCCAGCTACTTGAGAGGCTGAGGCAGGAGAATTGCTTGAACCCAGGATGCAGAAGGTGCAGTGAGCTGAGGTCGTGCCACTGCACTCCAGCCTAGGGGACAGAGCCAGACTCCATCCCAAAAAAAAAAAAAAAGAGAAACTAAATCACTGTTATCATATATATATTTATATTTTAAAGCTGTTGCATCATCAGCTAGAAACGTCTTAGAAGGTTCAGTCAATGCCCACAACAATGAAATGACATTTCTTTGAAGAAGGAATGGGATGAAATGTACCTAAAACAAAACGTTACTGAGGCATTGAGTATGGGATTTTCCACGTGTCCCCTGCCCCTTGTCCAGCCCTAAGAATGTCAAGAATTTGAACTCCCTGTTCTCAAGGTGAAAGGGCATTAACTCAAATCTGTTCATGAAGCAAAGCGGTGGCAAACTTTGAGACATTGGGACTACATGACAAAACCTCCCAAGTTTACCAGAGCCGGCAGCGATTCTTTCCTTTGGTGTTTTCAAAAGTAATTAGAAATAACATTCAAGTTGTAAGTCATTAATTAGGAGCCAGAGAGAGCTCCATCTGCATCTCAGCAATGGTCTACCTTTATTTCAACATCTAGCTTTAGGTTTAAAATATTTGCTAAGATAGCGCAGAAGCGATTAACAGAGACACATTCTGTCCACAGGGAAAGAAAACTACACAGCAGAAATTACAAAATGGTTATTTTGGGTTTCGAAAACATTCCAATAATCCCTTCACTGTGGTGTTATTCGGTTCAACAGTGGAAAAGCCAAACAGAAATGAACAGGAGAACAGCCGACTCGTTTCCATCTCAAACGGAACCTCGAGGAAACCAGGAAACCATCAGCTGCAGTTTGCGCCTGTGAATCTCAGTGTGGAAATTTTCCCACTCCTCCTTCAAGGGCAGGAGAGCAGGAAGGCACGCTGCCACTCACTAGGGAACCCCAGATGTCACTCCGTCCCCAGGATAAATTCCTTCAGGCCACATGTAGAATTCCACATACCCCCAGCTGCCCCCAAAACAGACGCTGACTCTCTGGGGTTAGCATCGGCTCCTAGTGAATCACTTATGTCTGGTTGCTGTATCTTTAACTCCTTTCTCTGAAAACAGCTACAGCTACCAGATTCTAGAAGAGCTCGGCCACCACGTGGATACGATGTCATTTTGTTGTTTTAAAATATTTTAACTTTATTATTATTCTTATAATATTATTCCAACAGACTGCATTAAAGGCAGTGATCACTAACACAGAACATGACAGGGCGGACGGCAGCCGGGCTGCTTGCAAGACGTGGCCTGTCGGGCCGGGGTCGCTGACATGCACGTCGGTAGCTCATACACTGCTGCCGTCAGCACAGGCTGCAGGAACAGGGACAAGACAGATGCCGCAGACTCTAGAAGCTATTTAATAAATATCATCCAAAAGCAAAATGGAAAAGAACAAGAAACCCTCCGAGCACAACCACCTTAGGCCAACTGAATGTCATCTAGTTTATTCAACCAAAAATTGAGAGAGAAGGAAAGCATTGAAACAAACAAATGAAAGAAAGCGGTTCTTAAGACTAGCAGTAAATAAATTTGTACAACAATTCAGTTTGTATAATATGATGAAATAAATCTACATCTTTTCTTATTTTGGTGCTTTGAATTATACATACAAACAATTACAGGGACTTGTTCACAAAGCGTGTAGGCCTAGAAAAGGGCTCTCTGAAACCCTCAATGGCAATTGGTGAACGGTAACACTGATTGCCCGGAACTGGTATTTTCTTTGCAGAGGCCAACAGCTTTGAACAAATGATTCGCCTACAACTTTTTTCTTTTTTTTCTTTTTTTCTTTTTTTTTTTTTTCTTTTAATGCATCAAACAACTGTGGCCAGTGAAAGGAAAGAAAACTGGCAGTTTGTCCATTTGGATATCAGACCTAGTTTCTTCTTAATTTCCACACTCTATTTCCCCCATATTCCTTAAACTTCTTGGCATCCTTCATGCCTTACAGCTACCCAGATGCAATAAAGTCTTCCTCAAATGTACAATATTTCTTACAATATAAGTTATATGCAATGTTCAGCATTTTTTTTTCACAGCACTAGAGACCCTGTTAAATAGGGGATATGAGTCAGAATGGCTTATTCACAGATGGGGTCCAGATTCAGTGGTTGGAACACAGACACCACAGTGAGCTCCTTTGCAAAGTGGCAAACATAATTTCGCTTTCTGCCTTCAAAAACATACATCCATCGCGTTTAGGCTTCATGATACTACTGCTCCTGCAAAAATGCAAGTCGAAGTGGGCTGCAGGGACTCTCGCTGGGGGCCCTGTGAGCCTCCAGCAGGGCTCTAACCCATGGCGGTAACCATACTGGAGGGATGGTGAGGTCCAAAGGACAGGCTGGACGGTGGATGCATCGGCGTGGGTGTGGTCAGCATGTGGCTGGAGTGGCTGAAGGGCGAGATGTGGCTCAGGGAGGACATGTGTCTGGAGAGGGCGGCCGGGTTAAACGAGCTGCTCTTGGGGAAGTCCTCCAGCGAGTCGTGAACTTTTTTGCACTTTTTGGATTTGCTAGACATTTTTCGGTTTCTGGTCTGGATGCCTTCCTTCTTCATAGTCAGGGGTCTGTTAATCTAAACAAAGATCAATTTTTTTTTTTTTTTTTACTTTTTTGCTGCCTCTGAAACGCACAGGCTCTCGAACACCAACACGGGTTCCACCAGCTGCCACGGATCAGGAATCTGTTTCCATTTCAGCCAGCCCCTTCCTCCCTCGCACCTTCTCCCGTCTCTCCCAGGGACTGAAGAACTGAAACACGTGCAGTCACCAGATTAGAGACCCATCTAGTATGATTGTATTTCTCTGATAATGAAAATAGAATTCCACTTGTCTTACTTTTTTAGAACTTCCTTAGACTATTTCATAAGAATGGAGGTAGTGAAGAATCTTCAAGAGGGAAATACCATTTTGTCTACTCTGATGAATCTGCTTCAGAACTTGAAAAGCACTGCCCAGGTCATCCACCTCTAGGTGTTTAAGGCTGTCTGCTTTGAAGAAATGAGAACTGTACCGCTCTACTGAGTAATTTTTGGTTGCCTCTCTCCTACCTGGCCTTTGAGAGATGCCATAAAATCTTCCCCTAGAATTTATATGTAGCAGGGCTGTATGTTAGGAAACCATGCCTTTCTAAAAGCTGATCCCTTGCCTGTGTCACTCCAACAGCAGCCGCGATGGCTGCTATTTTCCAGCTCTGACTCTCCGCTTCTAACTAGACAAACAGCCAATCAACAGATCAACACGTATTTAATAACCACCTATCGGGTGCAGAGCACAAAAGGGCACTCCTCTTAAACAGGAAAGACCAAGAATGCGCTAAAGAGACAGAGACCAGACCCTACTCTTAAGACCAAGAGACCTCAGTCTCAGAGATAGCTACGAACTCTCTCTTCTTGATAAACCTCATTTGCCTTTTAAAAATACATTTGCTTTGGGGGCCCAGAATCAAGAAAGGAAACTTTACAGAGTAAACAGAAGCTACGCCCCACAGAGGGGCAGAGGCAGATTAACACCCACAGCAGACGTCTGCCTGGAAGAGCAAACTGCACATCTGGCCATGTTCCCAGGGGAAGGTGGCGAACAGACTCAAGTTGTGAACGTCAGGGTCCTGGCTGTTCCTGACTTCCCAGGCTGAAAGCATCGCCTTCCACCACAGTCCTCAAGTGCGGAGAACCCTTGGCTCTGGGTTTTACCTGTCTGTTCCCAAAGCCAGAAAATCACAGCTAAGAAAGGGAGAATTCAAATGGCCAAGCTGCTGACAGCAGCCAACACCCAGCTTCCCGAAGCTGAGCTGGGAGAGGTCACCTGGAGAAGGAGACAAAGCCCCACACTGGAGCCGAGACCTTATTTCCTCCATACCCAGGAAAGCAACGTGGCTGACGGCAGAAGAACCCAGAAAGGTCACTGCCAGAGGAGTATCTCCGGGATCCTTCTTCAAAGTTATCATCAAGATAAAGATGCAACCTACAGAGATGACAGGAATCTACTCCCACATCAAATCCTCACCAAGATAATGTCCAAATACACAGCTCTGAATGCTGGTATCTAGCTATACATAGCCAGGTATCTAAATATAATATCTAGTTACACCAATAGCCACACAACTCCAGATAACCAGTCACAACACCAGAGATGTTGATACCAAGCTAGGAAGTTATCTCAACACCTAGATAAGAAGAAAGAGCTTACACCCATGTAGAGATGTCTGGAAGGGCAGAGCAGCGATGCAAGCGATGACAACCTTAATAGATTGTTATCTCTTATTGTTCAATACACATCAATCACCTCCTTTTACGAATTCCTGGTAAATCAGAGAAGACAGGAAAACCACTCTTGAGGATGAGGAAGTTTCTGTCTCCCACTCACCAGAGCCCAGCCATGAAGACCAAGCTCATTAAGATTGAGGAGGTAGAATTGAGTTATGAAGAGGATGCCTTGGCTTTTCTTTGATTTGAGAAATTCATATTCTTCACAAATATATATATATATATAGATCAGACACAAGTGAGATCATATCTCATCCCAACTAACTATTCAAAAAAATATATAGCTAGTTAATCTCCCATAATTCCTATACTTCCATGGAAATAGGGATGGAATATACATATACACACAATTCGTTACAATTTTGTTGTACTCTGAAAGAAGACAGCATTCCCTTTCCCCTGGTTCTCCTCTTAGTCCTGACACTGCCGACCTTTCAGGAAGCCTCCTGACTCTGAAATGGGCCCCGACTCTTCTACTTTCTCAGCCACATTATCTTGTACAAGTGACTTGCTTTTCTGAGTCATAATTCCTTCAAGTAAGACTGAAATAAAAATAATTTCTGCCCTGTCTACATCATGGGACTATCTGAGGCTCAAATGTAATCAAGTAACATGAAAGTTCTTTGAAATCCATAAATTACAGCCCCAAAATAACTTCATAGGCAGTGCTGATGACTGGATAGCTAATAAACTCTAATGCCCCAACTCTTCCAGATTTTAATCATGAATCACTATCTCTATTCCAGTCAACAGGCAAATTCCCCAAAGTGAAAATGAACTTGGATTTAATTGCTGATGAATGGACATAGACAACAGTCCCAGGACCTAAGGGAGAATAAGGATCATGGTAAGACTCTAGTTTCGTTCACTGCACCAGGACCACAGCAAGAGAGGCAGGGAAGTGACTGTATCGGGTTCCTTGGAATCACAGCAACTTATTCCCAAAAGGTGAAAAAGAAGCAAGGTGCTGGGGTCACCCTGAGAAGTTCTCTATGACTCAAAAATCCAACCAGAAATGCTTCCTCCCCAGTTCCCAGGTACTCCTGAGTAAGATGAGTTCATTGCCAGAACCGCCCCAAGCAAAAGTCCCTGTCTCCTCCCTGTTCAGCCCCAGACTTTGCCAAAGTCAGGTTGGCCAGGAGAATTTAGGAGAATCAGAAAGAGCTAAAAAGGAAAGAGAGAGAGCGAGAGCGAGAGCGAGAGCGAGAGCAAGAGAGAGAGAGCAAGACAGAGAGAGACCAAAATGACCATTTTTGTCTTTGCAATTAATGTAAACTTGAGTCCTCACCAGGGTCATGGCCTGTGAGCCAGAATGGTCTCAGGAAAAAAAAAAAAAAAAAAAAAAAACCTGAAAAAAACTTTTTCAAGATTAAGATATATTACAAAATGAGAAGACCCCAAATGGAAAGATTAGAAATGACACAGCTAAACTCAGGTGACTGGCAATTACCATTCTGCTAACATGATATAAAAGGAGAAGATGACAGTTTCTTTTCCCTGGTGTGGTAACTTCCCCCCGGCCAGCCAGTGTCCTCTGCATGTGAAAGTTGGTTAGGACAAAGACATCAGATGGGATCTCTCAGACATTTTGTTCTACATCTTTTATACAGAGAATCCATGTCAAATTCACAGCACAGATTTAGCCAAGACTTTTCACCCTCAGTAACCGAATGGGTCCTCTCAGTTCCCAGAGTCCCTGCCACGCATTACAGTTGTGTTTACATTTCTCTTTCACTTCACTCTCTCCTTTTGCAAAAAGTTTAAAACATAAGGAAACAACAAACTAGGACTGGTAGCTTTTCTGGTTTTCCAAAACGAACATTTTTTTTTCTTATAAACCAGACAGGCCCACCCAGCACATCAGATTGCTGCATCGTACGTAGCGTGTTCAGTGCCTACCAAGGGGGTGGTGTGGCTGTCAGGCTGTAAGCCCCCTCGGCCTCAACAAGGCAATGTTAGACAAAGCAGTTTTCCAAGCCTGGTCCTATTGCATCAGCTATTTGGAGCCTGTGATCTGGGCCCCCGGGTGGGCGATTCACATGGACAGGGTGGTGGTGACGCTGTTTGCTGGTCACCATCAGGAGGGGAGCCCTGTTCTTGCTGGTCCCAGTCCACTTACATTGTGCAGCTTGTAGTAGAGCCCACAGGCATTGCAGACGGGGTCCCCGTTGGCGTTCCTCCTCCACAGCGTGGTTGTGGTGGTCTGACAGTTCGCACAGGACGTCCCTGCTCTCCTAGCTGCAGACTGAGAATGTGGAGAGAGGAGAGGGTAAAATCAAAACAAACGTTAAATGTGTTATCATCACTATGAAAACAAAAAAAATTATCATTGAAATCAAAACTAGCAAGTGGCCCACATGAAAGTAATACAGATCCCCAAAAGCTGCCTCGAGAAGAAAAATGTCGCCACTCCCCTGGAGCATGTCAGGATTGCAGTAACGTGGTCAGAATTTCACCCACCACTCTCCCGCAGGAGCAGGAAGCCGGGGCCTCCTCCCTGGCAGTCTTAGTCTCCTGCCCTCATCCCACACAGTATGCCAGAGGGTGAATGTTTATGGGTGGCAATTTTGAATTAGCCAGCCTAATTTTGGAGCTGGGCCTTCAGTTTCCTTCTTCACCAAGGCCAGGGTTGTTATCAAACACAGCTCCCAAGAATATCCTCAAATAGGCTACAGCCATCAGGATGCAGTCACAGCAAAGAAACCACAGAGCCAAGCACCAAAAGCACTCTGGATCCCAAATAAAGACCTGCCGAGTTATAAAGAGGACAGCGTGGTAACACGACAGCAAGTTCTGCAAAGAACAACTGTACAAGTGTGTGGCACGCACACATGGGTGACACGCCTGAGGAAGTGCTGAGCAGGACGTCCTACGTCAGCAGGACCTCCTAAATTTGCGCAGCCTGCACTTTCTTTTTTCTTTTCTTTTTGAGTCCCAGTGTCACTCTGTCGCCCAGGCTGCAGTGCAGTGGCGCTATGTCAGCTCACTGCAACCTCCGCCTCCCGGGTTTAAGTGATTCCCCTGCCTCAGCCTCCTGAGTAGCTGGGATTACAGGCACCCGCCACCACGCCTGGCTAATTTTTCTATTTTTAGTAGAGACAGGGTTTTACTATGTTGGCCAGGATGGTCTCGAACTCCTGACCTCAAGTGATTCACCTGCCTCGGCCTCCCAAAGTGCTGAGATTACAGGCGTGAGCCATCACGCCCAGCCACAGCTTGCGCTTTCAAGCTTGGTCACTTCCCATTCAGGAGACAGTCAACCTCACTCTCTTTAGGTGGCTGTCACCTAAATTTGATTCACCAATCAAACAAACTCAAAAGACCAAGGACTGCCGCCACTCATCAGGAACCCTGGATCCACCGCCTCCTCTGATATCAGTTTATCTTCGTAAAATTAGGCATTTCCTATTTCTGTTCATGGAGTAAGTAGCAGAGTTTCAGGTCAAAGGTCGGCCTCAACTTGAATTTTAATTCATTGGTTGTGTTACTGCCCTCATTTCCTTTAAAAGAGGGATTTTTCTTTCACTTTGTGACATATTTAAACCGATCAGGTGACTATTCTCTGTGTTCACGCTTTAAAAAAAATAAACTGAAAAAACCATTGGAAGAAAATGGATTTGTGTCACTTTGAATATAAACCTCTCTCTCCTCCTCACCTTCCACCATAAGAAGAAAATTTTAACTGCAAAATTATCCCCGTTCCTGGATCAAAAATATTATCAAAGGATAGGTATGAGAAGAAAGAGTTTAGTTAGTCTCTGTCTGTGATGAAGAAAATTCTGCGGGTATGGTTATAAGAACACAGAACAAGAACTAGAGAGATCCTGGTACAGTTTTGTATCAATATTTTATAAAGCAAAAATTTGAAGCCAGCACCCAAAGGCACCAGACACGGAGAACCCAGTGGCAATTTTGAATTAACCTGAGTGACCCTTTTTCTTTCAGAGTTGCTAAATTGTTCCACAGATATGCTCTTGTGGGATGTAAATAACAGAACATATTATGACCTTTCTTTAAAAAAATTATTTCTTTTCTGTATACTATGGAACTGGAAACTAAACACTGCTTAGATCTATCATAATGGATAAGACAGGAATGTTCTGCTGTCCATCTTGGAAGTAATTCGCATTGTCCGTGGGTGTTCATTCTAACTCCATATGCTTCCCCCCAACTGCCTTTATGAAACGTGATAATTTAATGCTCAAACAACTGTTTCGCTTGTGTACTCCTGGGAAGAAAGTACTACATAAAATCAGTGCTTAATGATTTTGACAATTAAATTATATGTGATTATTATCTTCCTATAGTGTTTTTTTTTTTTTTTTTTCTTTAGAAGAGCCACTCGGCTACAGCAGATTAATATCACTCAGGCACCTGGGTTTCCTAGCCCAGCAATTCTGAATGTATACAGTATAAGCATATAATGCCAACTAGTAAAATCGGAGCTCCAGATGACAAGGTGGAGCATGTAATCTTTTGCAGTCTATTGACAGTAACCTAAATAAAAGCAAAGGAAGATGCTTCCAGTACTACAAACTTTATGGAAACTTAGAGTCTCTCAAAGCCGCACTGTTTGGGTCACTAGCAGGAGGTGGAGTGTTGTAAGGCAAGCAGCTCAGCCTTTCATTAGTGGTGAGATACATGAAAATCCTGGCAACCCCAGGGGGAAAGAGAATCTATGAATCTTTCCTTAAATTATCTCTCCTATTTCCTGCATTAGTTTATTCAGGGTCAAATATGCATCTCATAGAAGAGCTAGCTATGTATGGGGTGGGTGGTCATCAGTGAATCTGCAAATGTGTCAAACAAAAATAGCAAGCTGGAACTGGAAACAAAGAAGAAAGCAGGGGTTCTAGGTGTTCAGAAGTCAAATGTATCTCAGGGCTAAAAGAAAAAAAAGGAAAAAGAAATCTGAATGTGTCCTGTGTTCTATCTCCCTGTGTCTTATGAATTCTATAGAACTAAAACCATCAAACCACCCAAGACAGATGAGTAAGAAAGAAAAGACAGGTGAAAATATGACAGTCATTGAACTCTAAAATTCAAAGCAATTATTACTCAGAGTTCTAGAGATTTCCTACGAAAGGTGAGTGCTGACAAAATTATATAAAATGGAAGCATGATCCTCCTCCGCAGTCTGACCAGACAGAAGAAGAAAATCCAAGAAAATGTCAAATAAACTTTTGCTCACCAATCAGCCCATACTTTGAGACTTTTAACTCCTCTCTTTTTCCTTCTTTACTTTTATTAAAAACAAAAACAAACTATAATGGTACCAAGACACATTTTAACAAGAAGGTTTTTGTTGTTAGGTTTTCTCTCTCTCTCTCTCTTTTTTTTTTTTTTTTTTTTTTTTTAACTAAGGCCAGGTTTTGAGTGATTCAAAACATTCTTTTGTGGTGTGATCATATTCATTCTGCGCTAACACCTCTAGCCTTTTTTTTTTTTTTTTAAACACTTCTTGTTCTGATACGTTCAAACATCTTGGTGTTTAGGTTGGGGAAGCTGAGTTGTTGTTTATGAGTTATCTCCAGTGCTCAGATATCCGGCAGCTTTTTCCTAGGAAGTCAACTTTGCACAAGAGAGAAAGAGGGAAAAAAAAAACCCCAAACTGCTGGAGGAGAGGTGGGGGAAGGTTGAGAAAGTTGGAGAAGGGGACAAAGATCAGAAAGAATAAAGCCTCGATATCTAGCATTGCCAAAGATTAAAATCATGCGGACATTTCCATCCCTAGAAAGTTATTCCTTCTTTGGCCAGGCATGGTGGTTCACGCCTGTAACTCCAGCACTCTGGGAGGCCAAGGGGAGTTTGAGATCAGCCTGACCAACATGGTGAAACTCTGTTTCTAATAAAAATACAAAAATTAGCCAGGCATGGTGGCGGGTACCTGTAATCACAGCTACTCTGGAGGCTGAGACAGGAGAATTCCTTGAACCTGGGAGGTAGAGGTTGCAGTGAGCCAAGATCCTGCCACTGCACTCCAGCCCACGAGACAGAGGGAGACTCCATCTCAAAAAAAAGAAAGTTTTTCCCTCTTCAAAAGAGGATGGGACAGATGTTGAGTTGCACTACACTGATGGGGAGGGTAAACAATTCTTTAAAAAGAATACAAAGGTGTTCTCCCTGCCCCTTAGAAATTGATGGATGCTAATTTATCCATTAATCTGCATGGGGAAGTTCCCCCCTTCCCATCTCTGCTTGGTGAATGTCAGCACCACATAAAGCATTTGGATCTCCTGGCTGTGGCTAGAGTTATTTGTCTGTCACACACATTCACTATTCAAACTTCCAAAGAGGAGCTTGCAAATGAATCTCCTGTGAGCCTTCCTTATACATGCTTGATGGAGCCACGTTTTCTCAAGGATCCCTCATGCTTAAAAAGTTTTAAAAAGAATAATGGAAAAATAAAAAAATTAAAAAAGGGCCGGGCACTGTAGTTCACACCCGTAATCCCAGCACTTTGGGAGGCTGAAGTGGGTGGATCACCTGAGGTCGGGAGTTCGAGACCAGCCTGATCAACATGGAGAAACCACATCTCTATTTAAAAAATAAATAAATAAATAAAAAGAATAATGACAGAGGGGAGAAAAAATGATTACTCTACTGGTAGCAGTTCAAAGAGAAAATAAGCCCAAATTCCAGGTAAGAGAGGACTCACATGACATTTCCCACAGGAAATGACTATGGAAAGTTCTCAAATGCTGAGACCCAGAAAGGAGGAAAGGGGCAGGAGACTCACTGGTTGCTAGTGAAACCTCTGAAATTCAATTGGTTGCTAGTGAAACCTCTGAAATTCAATTAATCAGCCCCATCCATTTTAAAACATTAGCATAACAAATCCATCCACTGCACTGAGTCTGTGATCTTTCCTGGGAAGTCACACGCCACAACTTCAGGAACCCATTCTGCATGGTTTCTGGAACATTCCATCCTCATACTAAATGTCTCTGTCTGTCAAACAGTGCTCATCAATGCATTTAAACCAGCTGCTCTGGTCCTGTCCATACGATTATTCTATTTGGGAATACACTGCAGATTTCATAACCAAGAACTCAGTCTCTTTAAAATCTTCACAAGTGACTTAAGAAGCATGGATGGGAAAAAAAAAAAGGGGAGGGAGAGCTGTTCTGTGTATCTAATTTGGAAAAAAAAAGAAAAAGGAGGAAAAAAATCTGTCCCAATCCAGCTGACATGATGTGGGGCAGTCCTGTCAATTTCCTGCAGAAAGTTGTCCTTCCCAAAGAGAGGAAATGAGAAACCTGGAATGGTCAGTGTGGAATCCATCCCTTTCCGAGAACTTACCAGCCTTCGCTTGGGCTTGATGAGGGGCCGGTTCTGTCCGTTCATTTTGTGGTAGAGCCCGCAGGCATTGCACAGGTAGTGCCCCGTGCCATCTCGCCGCCACAATGGGGTCGAGGTTGCCCCGCAGTTCACACACTCCCTGCCTTCTGGAAACAAAAGCACAGATAAGCCACTTAGGGAAGGAACACACACAGGCAAGCTGACAGTGTTTGGAATTGGGGGAGAAACGTGAAATGGAGAACTTTTTACTTTCTCCTTCCTCTTTTGGGGAGCGTGTCCACCCCCACCTCTTTCCAAGATGCTCCAAAGTTGAGCTGCGGAATGCTGTCCCTGCATGCCCGTTCTCCGACACACATGGAGGCGCCCGCAGAAGGGGCAGATGCCTCCTTGCAACAGAACCCTGTTCTTGGCTTGCTCGACTTGATGGTGAAGATCAGGCAGGACCAAGGAGGAACGCAAATTCCAGCTTCAAATACTTCCCTGAGAAAATCTTGAGCCCTGGATGGTGGCAAAAGCCACACATTCCATTCATTTCCCTCAAAGTAAAAAAAGGAAGACAAAGGTGACCCATTATCATCATGGCTGTGTCTATATAGATTGATTAAATAATGAAGATTAGGATGGGGTAAAAGGAAGGATTAATCAATGGCTAGATAGATGAACAGATAATAAATAGATGTATAGATTGATCAATCGGCTGATTGATTTCAGGAGCTAGGGTTTTAGGTTTTACCTCCAATCAAACTGTAAATGTCCCGGGCTGGAGAGGAAGTGATTAGGACCCAGGAGGGATTTCCATAGCTTTCCACACACTGTTATAGAGACTGAAGTGAAAGGATGACCCCAGCCAGGGGGTGCTGGGGGGAAATGCAAACTTTAGGCAGGGAACCCGGAAGAGGGGGAGGGAGGGAAAAAGGAAAAGGAAAGGTTTGGGAGAGCAGAGTGAAGCCGCTCAAAGAGAAAGATCAGGAGAAGCAGCAAGTTAAGGAAGGGGGATGGCAGCTCATTAACGAAGGCCTACCCGCAGTTTCTCTTTTTCCAAAAACACAAACAAACAAAATAAACGAAAAACCGGCCAGGCCGGTAGGGAGTCTGAGCAGCATTCGCTTCCTCAGCTGGGGCTGGAAAGTGACCCAGACCCACCCAGAGAGCTCCTTGGAAGAATCCCTTAAATATCCATTTCGAGAACGGGGGAGTTTGCTAACTGACTTCTTTTTACCTTCTGCAGGAGGAAGAGAAAAATGTTTTCTAGGAGAATCTCCTCGATTTTGGGGGACCCAGGGACACTCGGGTCCCTAGTGCCTAGTTCTCTCGGTGCCCTGAGAAAGCCAGGACTCCTATTCCCTGTGGGAACAGGAAGGTCAGCTCAAGAGTGGTGCCCTGGAGGGTGGGTGGGGAACAAAACTGAGCCCTGAAGACTGTTTTATTTTAAGAGAGTAATCAATGACCTCCAACCTGCTTGGACCACTGGAGTGGAGAAAGAGAACCCAGGAGGGTGCTTGAGAATGTTGATTCTCCTAAAAGGAGAAGACAACTGCCTTGGCAGACCTAGGACCTATTGGGCCTTTGGAAAGCCCCAGACCAAGTGGGAGGGAACTAGGGGGTGCACACGTGTGGGTCTGTGATCCTCTCCAGGGACAAGTTCTTCAGGAAAGTTAAGGACTTGCAAACGGAAGAGGGTCTTGCATCCTTTTTCATGAGGGTCACGGATGGTGACCACCAGTTTTTGTCTACTTTGCTTTTTCAAAAAAAAACAAAAAAACAAAAAATGTGAGGATGTAAGAGGGCTTTTTTTTTTTCTCCACATTCCAAAAGGTTCTTAGCCTGGGGTCCCCAGAGAGCCTTCGCTGTGCCCAGAACCCGAAATTATACACAAACACGCTGCGTGCCAAAGGCACCTTCTTTAGTACCAACAGCTCTTCTCAGTTCTTGAAAAAGACCCAGGCCTGAATCACACCCAGACACCTTTCAGTTGGGGTCAAAAGCCTGAGGGATGTCGCAGACTGGATGTGGGGGAGGCTGGGAGGAAAGAGTGAAGGGCGAGTGGGCGAGCTGCCGGCTGCGCCCCAGCCAGGAGGCCACAGGCCTGCCTTTCTGCATCCCCGGTGGCCGCTGGGTCAGCAGCACTGGCCCTGTCCCAGCTAGGGCCGCAGGTCCACTCCCCTCCCTGCCCAGACAGGGGGCCCCCAGGCTCCTCCCCTACTTGGGCACTGGGCAGAGGCAGTGTGAGGAGAGGCCGCTGTGGTTGGAGGCAGGGAGCATGGATGCTGCCCGGCTCCTGAACACCCTGGCACCCTAGCGCTGGGGGACCTCCCAGCCTGACGTGATCAGTCTGATTTCCTTTCATTTGCAGGGCGGTGGGGAGAGTGACAGCTTCCTTTTCAGAAAGACCTTGAAAGCTAGCAACGGTTACCTCTTCAACAAGGATGTGCACACTGGGCAATTTTCTGTCCTGATTCACTTGGCAAGTTTGCCATTGCCTCGTATGGGCTCTTTCTTCTCCTTTTTTCCTTGCTGCCTCTGGTCTGTGACTTCACCAAACAGCCAGTTTTCCTAATGGAGGCCCTGACTCTCTCCTGCGTTCTTTCCTCCCCTCTCCTCGCCCCTGCCTGCTGTGAGCTGCTCAGACAGACACCTCTCTCTTAGGTGACAAGAACCACAGAGCTGCGAGGCCTCTTGACATTCAACAGCTGCTGGCCTGAAACCCTGAAACCGGGCTGTGGGAGGGGGTAGGCAGCAGAGCAGGAGCTAGTTCAGGGGACGGTGGAGGGAGATGCCCGACTGGAAAGGAGGCCCGGGAGCTAAGAAGAGGCCCTTGACACAAAGACTGTGTCTTTTGTTTGCAAAGCTTCATCCCAGCCCCGAAAACCCAGGCGTTAAGAAAGCAATAGGTGCCCTAACCACAACGTCAACCGTTTCCAGCAACAACCCCGAAAACCCTCTTTTCTGTGTCCTCCTCCAGCAAATGCATTTGCAAAGAAGAGGTTAAAGGGGGGAAAAAATAGAGAGAGAGCCACCACTAAAACCAAGAGAATCCCCTCCTCAAGAATTCCCACCGCGTCCACCCCCTGCACAAGGAGGGGCTTCTCGAAACTTCCCCTCCACACTCCCAAAAGTCCCAGCTCGCTCAACGCCCCCGCCAGGTGTGCTGTTCTTGGTTTTAATGACTGTGAGAAAGGAATTAAGAAGGAGGAAGTAAAAAGGCCAAATTGCAATGGCCTCCTCTCCCCCTCGCCAAAAAACCGAGATCAGTGTATCGGTATTCCTGGCGCTGGCTTAGGGAAGCCACGGCCCTCTCTTTCTCCCCTCCATGTTCAGAGTCTTATGGAAAGAGAGGAGAGGAAAGAAAAGACTAAACCGAAGGCAGAAAGTGTGCACAAGAGAAGGGAAGATATCAAACGCGGAAATGAGGGTAGAGAAACCAGAGTATCTTGGAAAAGGTACTGTGTCCCCTCCCCCCCCACAAACCACTACTCCGGCCTCAGATACCACGAGGTCTCCCCAGCCTCAAAGCCTTACCAGAAAAGAGAACTTTAAAAAAAAGAAAGAAAGAAAGAAAAGAAGAAAACAAATGCCATCACGACCTCAAAATGCACAGGTCTGCTCTCTTTAGATTCAGCTTCCCCGCCTGTGTTTTTGAGTCACGCTGCACCCCACTTCTCCTTAATCCTTCCCTCCGCCCCCAAGCCCAGCCCCGGCGGAGGCACCGCGGCCACTCTGCTCCTCCAGCTCTCCCGGCCTCTAGCTTTCTTTTTGACTCCACCAGCTAGCCTGCCTCCCTCTCCCTCCTGCCTGCTTTCATGTACTGAACATGCAGGTCTGAGTTCTTCTGTCAGCCTGACCGCATCCGGACTCTATTAAAGTTCCTGGCTCGGGATAAACAATGCAACTGTCGCGTGCAGCAGTCTGAAAATAATTGGATTAGCTAAAACATATCAACTAAATAGAGACAGTCCTGCTCAGGCAGTCGGAGTGAATGTCACCCTGGAAAAAAACCCTGAAAACTGATCTCATGGTCACTGGGCTCCCAGAGTACTCCCTCTGAAGTTTTTCAAACCGGAGCTTTGGGAGCTCGGTTTCAAGGCTGCTCATCTCACCCCTAAAAGACAAGTGATTTTCACGATTGCTTTCTATATAGGATCTATACAGAGAGAGCGCAGAGGCAGCGCACCAGAAATGGACTCTGAAATAGACATGCCTAAGGAGACATCACAGTCTTCACCAAGCCCTGTCTAAAAACACAGTGAAATCTATCTCAGAGAATCCCTAGCTCTCTTTTGACTCAGTTACTCTGGTTAGAAATGAAATTGGTGATGGATTGATTTATTTTTAAAGCCAGAGTATTGTGTGTGTGTATGTGTATATGTGTGTGTGTGTGTGTGTGTTTCCATGCAAGTAATGACACCAACTGAATAAAAATGCAGCAAGCTGCTAGGCAGGGTTTGCATTTCGGAAAGGAACAGACCACAGAAAGCTGAAATACACACCTGGAGCACTTTCCCAGTCCTTTCTACCTCCTCTGGCTTCAGCTCAGCTGAGGAATTTGTCCTAATACCGCTTCCTGCCCCTGCCTGCGCTGAGAGCACTCGAAGACACTGCAGGTAACTAACTGACCCAGGCGATCTGATTTTCATTCAACTCTGCTTCTCCAATGCAAAGCCACCTTTTTCTCCCAGTTCAGCTGAGAGCCCCTTTTCCAGGCAGGGAAGATACACGCAGCTTTGGACAGGCTCTTGCACACACGTTTTGTTTCTACAAGTCTAATAAAGGACCGTCCTCACTGCATGGTCCCCTTTGAGTTGAGCGAGAGGAACAGTCAGAATGACAGAGGCCAAAGGGGTCATCGAGGGACTTGTGTTTGTTTAGGCTTGGGGAGGTTTCGTTTTAGCATGAAACACTCAAGATTTATTCCCTCGGCCTTCCATTTGGTCTTGGAAACTGACTAAAGGTTACCAGCCCAATCCAGAAGTCCTGCGACAGGCAGGAGAGGGCAGGACTTTGTTTTTGTTTGTCTTTTTCCTTTCCCCGCTCATTGGGGGCTTTTAAATCAGATCCCACTTCCCCTCCACTTCCGAGGCCAGGGGGAGCTAGAATGGGAGGACACGCAGTGCCCTTCCCGACTGGAAGAATGGGAAGAAATGGCATCTCAGTGGGCTTTGGGACACCCCGGCTCCCCTGAGGGACCCCTCTGGGTGCGGCACTGGATTGAGGAGAAGGGGAGGTAGGAGAAAGGGCTCCAGGGGAGAGCTGGCTCCTACCTGTGCTGGACCGGGCCTTGGGCCTGGACTTGCATCCGAAGCCGGTGGGGGAGCCGCCCAGCAGGCTGCTGGGGGGGAAGAGTCCGGAGCTGTACTCGGGCACGTAGGGCGGGTAGGTGGTGATGGGGTGGTGGGCTGAGGAAGAGGCACCCCCAAGGGCAGTCATGCTGCTACGGGAGTGCGAGGACTCCAGTTTCATGCTGTCAGGCAGCGGCACCTGGTACTTGAGGCACTCTTTCTCATCCTGCCGGGCTGAGCCGGCTGAGCCCGGGGTGGACAGCGACGGGTCAGGGGAGACGTCCTTCGGTGGGGTGGGCGGGAAGGTGAAGAGGTGCGGGCTGGCGTGGCCCCCCGACAGGGAGGAGGATGAGGCTGGGGGGTAGACGGAGAGGGGCCCTGGGGAGCCATGGTGAATAGGCGTCTTGGAGAAGGGGCTGAGGTTCCAGGGGGAGGCCGTGTGGTGGCTGCCCAGGGTTTTCCCGCCGTCCAGCCAGGGCAGGGATCCATGAAGCAGAGGCGGGCGGCACACCTGGCTCCCTGTGGGGCAGCACGGAAAGGGCAGGAGAGAGAAGGAGAGTGAGCGTGACCCCGGGAGGCCATCAGGAGCACCTGGGTACTCTCTCCCTCGCACTGGCCTCCCTTTCAGCAAAAGCCCAAGCCCAGACAAGGGCCCAGGCCCACTCTCTCTTCACAGCGATCCCAGGAGTACCTGTTGGGCACACCTGGGGCTCAGGCTAGGGGCAGAATCCTCACCCCTCGCTCCCACATGGATGTCCCATCAAATCCAGCAGAATGAAGGGCCTGCAGCTGACACCCAAGAGGTGTGCGGAGTGGACAAGGGCCCCTTTGCTTATTTGGCTTCTCCAGATCCACCGTCTCAATCACATCCCCCCAGGCCTCTCTCTAGAACCTGACTTGATTTATGGGTTTCCTTCAATGGCCCTGAGTTCCCCGGCTCGGACTTAATCCCAGCCAGCCTGATAAGAGAGCCGGCTGTGAGTGATGAGGCCTGAAGGATGGAGCCCGGCCACACAACTGCTCACACCAGAAAACCAACCCTGGAGAGAGGCCCAGCTCCCAGCGCCCAGTGCAGGAAGGAGAGGCCTTGGGACAGCAGTCAGGAGCCTTTCAGGGTTTGTTTCCAGAAACCTAGCACAGTGCTTGCCGGGAATCACCCAGGCTGCCTGCAAAAGGCCTGAAATGGGATTTGCAGAGAAATGTTCATTGTTCGGGCTTTTGGAGAAATTTCCCAAGCCTGGACCCTGGGATGGCTCTTTCTCTGCTTTTCTCGCCCTCCCAAATCCTATAGGAGAAGATAACATAAGCCCCATGTGCCCTCCAGAAAGCTATGATCCCACCAGTGCGATATGTGAATTTTCACCTGAGCCCCTACGACACGAAATTCCAGTTGATGTGTCCATTTTAAATCAAAGATGACTTGGACACAGAGTCTGTTTAGCCTTCATTTAAAACACACAATCTTAAGGTAGCTGCAACTCATACACTCTGAGGGGTACATTTAAAAAGCATGTGCAAATCCACATGATTACTGATCTTTAAATCCAGTACCTGCCTCAGCATCTGGCATTCAACCATTAAGAACAATACTGAAACTACAATCTTAAGAGAAAGGAAGGGGAGGAGAGTGGAGAGGGAAAGAGAGTTCTCTGAACACCAAGGGTCAAGATTCATATTATGCAGGAAGTAGTATAGTAAATAATATTAAGTCTGCTCTACCGCATTTCCACTTAACTGCTGATCTGCACAGAATGTGGGCAAAGAGCGCCCCATCCGCAGAAACGATCGTTGAAAACCTGGCGACAGCAGGGTAGAGGACGCCTGCTGCCGGAGGGGCTGTGTCATCCGTGCCAAGGCAGGCTCTGAGGAGGGGATCAGGGCAGACTTCAGTCTGGCTGGACTCACAAAGCCTCACACGTTGTCTGCCCAATGTTTGGCCCCTGTTTCTTCTTTAGGAAGAAAACTTACAGCTGGAAAGGGTTCGATATTTGTTCCTCAAACGACACAGGCCTGGTTTTCTTTTTCACATTTCGGAACTCTCCTAAACTTCTCCAGGTGAAAGTAGGAAAGAGATGGTACTGGAATTGCCTCTACTTAAACGGGGGTATATCCTGCATCTCAGGTGGGAGCCTAGTGGAGGGCAGTACCCAGAGACAGGGCAAAGCAAGGGTTGCCGGCAAGGAGGCAACTGGAAAGCAAACAGGAACATTCTGTGCAGCCGGGAATCCGGGAAACCTCAGAGCCCTCGAATTTAAGACAGGGGTCTTCCTCTCAAAACTGCTTCAGCATCAGAATTCCATTCCTGAAGCCAAGAGGTAGGAGACCTGTCTAAAAACTAAAGGCACTAGCTTTGGAAAAAGGTCAACGAGAGGGGTGTGAATAAGTAAGTCTCTGGGGGCCTTTCTGAAAATGTGCGAATTGAGGGACGCTGGGAGAGGCCCCCCTAGAAAGAGCTAGCGGGTAACAGGGAGCGCCAGGTTTTTTGGATGAGGCGGGTTCCAGCCGGGCTTGGCCAGCGCCGCTATCGGGCCCAGAGAGCCCGGACCCGCGGAGGCAGAGCCCGGGCACCCCGCGCCTGGGGACATCCCGGGACCCCCGAAAACTTGCGGCAGCGCGGGGACGGAGGGCTGCGGCCTGGCCCCAGGGCCACCATCCGGGATAGGCGCCTGCTGCGACTCTCAAAACACACTCTCGCGACGAGCCAGAGGCCTTCCTCGCCCATTTCCGGGCCCCAATTTTTTTGTAAATGAACCAGGAACGGCTGACTGGGGCTTTCGCTGGGCTTCTTCCCGCCCTCAGGTCCCTCCCGACCTCCCGGAGCCGGGACCGCGGACGCGGCCGGCGGGAGTCCCCGCACCGCGGGCGCACTCACCGTGGTGAGTCGGAGGGTACCTCTGCACCGTGGCCCTGACCGAGTTTCCGTAGTAGGGAGGGACGTGGTTGCCTTGGCCGTCGATGTTAAAAAGCACATCCACCTCCTCTGGCAGCGGGTACTGCGCCGGGTCCATGTAGGAGTGGCCGAGGCCCGGGTGGTGCGTGTCCGGGTGCTGCCCGTTGAGCACGGCGGGGTGGTGGTGGCTCACCCAGCGCGGCTGGTCCGCCGTCACCTCCATGGCCTCGGCTGCGCTAGCGCCCTCTCGCCGGGCCCGGAACCCGCGCGCGGAGAGGGAGGGCGGTTGGCCTGGGAGGTCGGGGGGCTCCTGTGGTCGGTGGGTCGGGGGTCTTTGAATGATTTGATTTCGGTCGGGGGATGGGAAGGCTGGGAAGGAAAGGCGAGCAAAGGAGAGGGTTTTTACAAAATAATCTTGGAGTGGTCGTTTAGCAAAGAGAAGAAAGGGAAGGCAAAAATCCAAAAACTGGGTACGGCAGGATAAAAGGGGACCAGGTGGTAAAAGGGGGCGACGACTCTGGAATTCTGCGAGCCAGGCTCCTCTGCACCGGGGTCCTCAGCCGCTCCGAGGCGGAGTCCCTCGGGTCACCTGCAAGGGAGAGAAGGGGAGACGTGGGTAAGCCGCCGAGTTGCTGGAGTGGCACCACCTCGCCTCGCGCAGCCCGTCCGCCCCGCGCACCCGGGACCCGCACAGGCGCGCGGGGACACAGCCGGGGAGCCTGCAGGACTCTCGGGGACGTCCCCGCAGCGCGGCTCGCGGGAGCCGGGACTGACTGAGCAACCTGGAAGACAAGTCGCGGGGCTGACTGTTGCAACTTGGAGAACAAGTCCTTCCCTCGGGGACGCCGGTCCCGGGACTGTCCTCCTAGCCCCTAGAAAACCTCCTAAAGTGGAGAGTTGAGTATTTAAAATTGCCTTAAGTCCTCCCAAGTGGATGGGGTAGGGGGGAATCCAACTTAGTAAGAAAAAAAAAAAGTCAGCAGTACCAACCTGGGTAGCGAAGAGCAGAGAGGAGGAGGCGGCGGCGGCGTACGACCTGCCCGGTCAGATTGCGTGGCTCGCTCTGTCTCGCTCTCTCTCCGTCTCTCTCTCTTCTCTCTCTCCCTCTCTCAGTATTTTTTTTTTTTTTTTTTTTTTTTTACAGGGAATGCATTCTTTCTGAAAGTATCAAGACGGCGCCAGGCAGCTCAGTGTTCGCAGACAGCTGTGGCGCGACGCAACTTAAGGAGGTTCTAGTGTCATCCGCGCCGAAGGGGGAGGAGCCTGGCGCTGGCGAGTAGGGGACAGGATCCCCGGCACACGGAAACTGCAACCCAAACCCGCTCCAGGACTTCTCCCCCCGCCCCGCGCACCCCCGCCCCTCCTCCCGCCCCTCCACTGACCGGAAAGGGGCGCCGCGGAGGGCGGCCGCAGGCGGAGGGGCGGCGGGCAGGGTGGGCGAGGCCTGGGGGGCACGGGGGCGGACGGGAGGGAACGCGCGCTCTGGCCCTTTAAATGTGGCCGCGGCTCCTGCCGATTCATTCGGGCCGGGTGGACGAACTACGTCCTGCTGCAGCCAGCCTGCCCCACTCACGAAGTTCATTCGGCTGGGCAGACTTTTCTTTTTCAGACTTTCAACAAATAGGCAAGCATGGATCGTGATTAGGATCCAGGGCATGGTGTTTGGGAGAACGCATGCATGTGGGGAGACCTATGCGTGAAACTGATCAGAAAAATAAAATGTTTCTCGTCAAAGTACTTTGAGATGTGCCTTTGGAGCCGATTTCCTAAGAGGGTGAGGCACCGGGTAAAGGGGAGATGCTCCGACGGGAGCGTCCGTGTCACCTCTTTCCCGAGCCTTCTGCGCTCTCGAGCCCCCGGAATGAACGCGCTTCAGCTGTTGCAGCCGTCCTTTCCAGACCTAATATTTGTGATCAATGTGTGCTTCTGACTTGAGTGGCAACAGTGAGGGATGAGAAGGGGGAGGGGAGGCAGAGACTGGCTCTAACTCGCCCCCCTCGCCGAGTACGCTCGGTGTAGACAGGCAGAAAGAACTCTGTCTTCCCTCCAGGGACCCAACTTTTCCTTTAGCCCCGCCCGGAGCCCTACTTACTCCGGCTCCCGAAGTTTCTCCCCCAGTCGAGGAAACCAGCCCTCGGTCTGCACCGACCCCAACCCCGGCCTACGGGCGGGACTCCACGGCGACCTTCCCCGGCGCGCGGGTCCCCAGGCCAAGCTCTGCGCTACGGGCACCCCGGGCGGAGGGCACGCGGCTCCGCGGCGCCTCAGCGAGAGGGGCGGGGCGAGCGGGGGCGGGGCCTGGAGGGGCCAATCAGCGAGCGAGGCTGCGGCCGTGCCGCGATTGGTCCGCCCCGCGGGCTCCAACCTGTTCTGCCCGCTCGGTCCTTTGAGCCACTGCATCCCCTAGCGGCGCCCTGGTGGCTGCAGCCGCTGGACCGAAATCGCTGCCCGGGCGAGCAGGGGTCAGGCGGGAAAAGAAGACTCCAAATCCACTCTCTCTGCGCCCCAGGGCAATGCTGCGAGGAGAGGGACTGGGTGCTTCCGCAGGCTATCCCAGGGACGGGGCAGAGAGCTTCATTGAGGGTTTTATTTGAATTGGAGACACAGTTCCCTCTGCGTTCCTCTACCCCATAAAATTCCCTACAAATGCAAAAATTCGAGATAGAAGAAGCCGTCCCTGAAAGTAAGTTCTGAAGGATTCTTTTCATGCTGTGAAGGAAAAACATCAATATGCAGCTTCAACTTGGTGTGTGGGGGTTGTCGTGTTTTAAAACACTCTCCCTGTAGAAATATTAGTAAAACGTATTGGAAGAAGTAGTGGAAACGTGGGTCTTCCTGGTCTTGCGTTTGGATCTTCTTTGGAGTCAACTTCTTAAATCTGATGTTTGTTTGAAATCAGAGCTGAATTTCTATATATAGGACAAAAAGAACCCCAATTTTTTTTAAAGAAAGCTCTACCCCCCACGTTTCTCCTGAGCCCACCTGGTCTCCCGTTATTAGGAAGCCCAGTTAAGAGGCATCGATTTTCCTTTCGCTCTCTCACCACTCGCCTCTCTTGGGCCAGCCAAGCTGCCCGCATCTTCTGCTCACAGCGCTCTCTAAACCTTTTAATTATTTAGTTGCTGTCTAATATTCTCCGGAAACCTCTCCATAAACAAGGAGAAACGAACGCACACACATTTTTGCTAAGAAGCCCAGGATTAAGATTAAGCACCGAAGCCGAAAGAAAAAAATGAAAAATGCTTCCCCGAGCGTCAGTCGGGCGATGGATGCGCCACGCAGCGTGAGCCCTGCTCACAGCCACGCGTAAGACTAAGCGCAGCCCTGGGTCCCGCGCGCCTAAACCTCGGAGTCCGAGAAAGAGCCGAAGAGAGCAGTGTCCCCGCGACAGAAACGCTGCAGATGCCAGGTCTTGAAAATGCTAACTTCTGAGGCCAAGAATGATTTTAAAGACAAAAAGAAAAGGCTGGTGAGGAGGCCTTCCGGTCCAGGGGCGCCTCTCGGCTGATTTTGGATGGGGAATCGGGGGTTATTCGTTTAAATTCCATCGCCAGCACCGAGTCGGACGGGCCAGGGATGGAGAAGGGCAAACTCTACCTTTAGAAAAATAAAAGATCTCCAAGGCCCCTCTTGGTCTGGGTGGTTTGAGGCTGGCAGAGAGGGGTGGGGGGCCTGGGACTAGATGCCCCGGGTAATGGAGCCAGCCGGCAGGGGGTATTTAACATTTAATTCCCAGCCGGTCCGCCCCTGTTCCAAGACTGACAGTGGGTAATTGGGAGAGAGGACGTTGCTCTTTTGATGGCCCGCGCCGGCCAGTCTCGCCGACGCCACACTGGGTTTGACGTCACGGGCCCAGCCCCGGAGCCCAGAGCACAGGGCAGGGGGGGAGGGAAAAGGAGGGGAGGGGGATACCAAGGAGGGAGGGCCGAGGTCGGCCCCGGGACCCACGGGGAAGGAAGGGGGAAGGGAGCGAGGCCGGAGAGGCTGCGGCGCGTGGCCTGAGGCGGAGAGCCGGGCTGCGGGGGTCCGAGCCAGGCCAGGCGCCGGCCTGACCCGCCTCGCCGGCAAGAGCAGACCCGGCTTCCTTCTTCCTTGGCGGGCGGGGGAGGGGAAGGGGACTCGTGGCTGGGGGGAAGGGGAGAAAGGTGGTCCTGATTCTTCTCCCTGTGCCACCGCCGCAAAGCTGATCCTGGCCTCCTGCGGAGACCCTAAGAGCCTTCCCTCAGTCCTGACGCGACCCCTCCCCAGGTAGCTGGGCCTCGGCCTGGTCTAGCGGGTCGCCTTCCTCCCAAGGAGCAGCCGGCGGAGCTGGGGTGCAGGAAAGCGAGGAGGCGACCCAGGAGGATGCCGCCGCCGCCGCCGCCGCCGCTGCAGGGCCCGAGGTTCCTGTAGGGCACAAGGCCTCCCTCACCAGGGTAAGGGGCTGGTGATCAACCTGGACGCCTGGGACCCTGGGAGCAAGCATCCCAGAGCCGAGCAGGCGACGGCGCGTCCACCGCCTGGAGAGGAGCCTGGTCCCGGTGCGACATGCGGGGCGGCGGCAGCCAGCTTGGCCTATGTGAACCCCCAGGCCTGGGAACGGCTGCTTTAGGCGTCAAGTTGAGTGGGGTATGTGTGTCCTCTCGGGGAAAAGGTGAGAAATGGAGTCGGGCTTTCTCCCCTCGGTAGGGGCTAAGCTGGGACCCGCACACACCCCCAAACACATGCCCAAGAGCAAGTCCCTCCCACCCGTCCTCCCAGGGGCAAAGAGACCCTGTCCCGGTGGAAGTGGGGAAACCTAGTCCGGTACAGAAAGCGGAGGCCGTGGCGCAGCAAGGAGGCACAGCTTTCCCGGGCCCAGCCCTAGGGTTACGGACCCAGGGCGCGGAGATGCTCGCGGCCGGCGCCACCCACCCGAGCCAGGCGATCGGCGCGTCCAGGCGAGCTCCGCGAGGCCGAGGTGCCGGGAGAAGCGGCCCCGGGTGCCCGCGCGCTGCCCGCCCAGGGTAACCAGCAAAGCCGAGCCCCTGGGTTGAAGTCCTAAAGTTACTAATCCCGCGCATGGGGAGACAGCGTGCCTCGGGCCGCCGGGGGCGGTCATTTGAGCGTGTTTACTTAAAGACTTTGCAAGAAGAGAGCGCGCGAAATAGTCGGATTTCCAGCAAGGCAACAAATATTTGCAGGCGGGAAAGAGAAGCCGAGCAAGCCGCGCCGCCGAGTCCCTCCCGCCGGAGCCCCGGCGCCGGCCTGGGCGGACCCGGTCGCGCAGTTAAAGACAGAAGAGGAGCCGGGAATCTGCGGGGCTGGGGGGCGGGGAGCGACACCCAAGGCCAGAAACTGGAGCCGGGCCCCCAGGCCTCCGCGAGCGGGGACTGGGGGAGGAGAAGTCCCTTCCCATTCCAGCTCGATCAATCTTGCTGGGCTGCGATCAGTCAATAAAATCGGTGTGAAGCGGCCGCTGTCGCTGTGAGTCTGGGGAGGAAGTGGAGGCCAAAGGTGTCGAGGCCGGCGCCAGCTCCCGGCACCGGCTGGGTCCGCGGGTCCGCGGTCTGCAAGCCGCAGGCCTGGGGCCAGAGCGTTGCAGGGAGCCTAGCGCGGCCCGGCGGGGCCTTTCATTGGGTGTCTCCATTTTAATAGAGGCCATTGTTCCAGCAATTAGCGAAAGACAATAACCGCCCAGAGGCGTTTAATTCGATTCCGTGAGCCCGCCGTAGTCTGCACCTGGGCGCTCTGGAAGAGTGGCCCAGGCTGCCTACAAGGGAGGGTCCGCTTGCGGAGGCGCCGGCTCCTTTCCTTGCTCGTTTTGCCTTCGGTATGGGAATTGGAAAGGGCGACTGGGGCAAGACGAAAGCCAGGTTAGGGCGACCTGAGCCAGGCCATGGCGGGAAACCTGTCCCGGGCCTCGCTAGCCCACAGCGGGCGCCCCCGGGACCGCCGTGCGTTTCGCGGCGCGCGTCCAGCTGTGGCTGCCGCGCAGGTTCCCAGCGCCTGTTCAAAGGAGAAGCCGGAGGAAGGGGCCGTGAAAACTGGCCTCCTTCCTCCTTAGCCCCGGGTCCCCATTTCAGTCACCCGAAACATCCAAATTTCCTTCCCTATGGTGGGAGGAGGAGCAAAGGAGAGACCCTGGGTAGTGGCGCGCGCACACCTCCCTCTCCAACGCAGCCAGCCTCACTGCCCCCTCCTCCGCCTCGGCCCCTGGATTAGGTTACCCTGGCCGAGCGAAGGTTTTTACTGGATAGGAGAATAGCACAGGTAAAGCTGTATAAACAGCTCGCCGGCTGGCGGGCGAGAGGGTTACGCCGGGGACACGGCTCCAGGCGCCACCGCGGGCCCCAGCACGCGGGCTACACGGCGGGGAGGCCACGGCGGCACGGCGCCACGGACCGCGCAGGTTAAATACATCTTATCTGTGCATCTCCCACCCAGGCCCCCGTTTTCTTTCCCTTGCGAGCAGGGGGTGAGATCTAAACGGGAGGAGAAGGCAGCCGGGCCGTGGGCAGTGCGGGTTGAGGATGCCTGCCCCGCAAGCCTAGGTCTTTTCAAACAAAACTCAGTGAGCTGGAAACTTCGGGGAAAACAGAGAAAGAGGGACCCTAAAACTCACTGGCAACGGGAACATGGTGGAGGCGGGAGCGTCCAAGTGGCAGCTCTCCTCTAGTCTCCCACGCCCACGCGTCCCGGGCCTGGAGTCTACCTTCTCGGCGAAATGAGCCATTGCTCTGGGGGTGGTATGTGGTTTGATTTACCCTTTTGTCTTTTTTCCTTTATTTCTTTGCTTTCTTCTTCTTCTTCTTTTTTTTTTTTTTTTTTTTTTTTTTTTTTTTTTTTTTTTTTTTTTTTTTTTTTTTTTTTTTTTTTTTTTTTTTTTTTTTTTTCCTGTTTGTTCGTTTTGCTTATTCATCTATCATCATTTAAAACTCGGAAGGAAGCCAGCCCAGGCCAAGAGGAGCCGCGAGCGGTGGGGAGAGTCAAAACAGAGAAGCGCTAGATCACCGCCCCCTCGCACTCCGCCCTTAGCCCGGCCTCGGCCTTACGTCGAGGGATCCTGACCCTCCTCCCACAGCCATACCACCACCTTTTCCCCGGTTGAGAAAACCCCTGATTGTCGCAAGATAAAAACTGGGTAGGTAGGGGTGCAGCGGAAAGAGGGAGACGGGCAGGGAGAGGACAGGGGATTTCTGCTTTCGGGTTTAACAATGCACACGTGAGGGGGGCGTCAGTTGAGGGGGAGCCCCGGGTTGGGTAGGAGAGAAAGAACTCCCCTTGAGGGTGAGTGGAAAGGAACTGGAGTCACCCTGGAGGAAAGCTCTTTTTGGCTCTCTCCCTTCCTCCTGGCCTTGGCAGATTGGGGGAGAGGTGGGCGCCACCAGAGAAAAAGAAGGGATGGAGGCAGCCGAGCCGGCAGCCCTGGGTCTCCCCAGCTTTGGACCGCTTACTCTGCCCCCAGCGGCATCAGTGACTCTTAGCAGGGGCTTGCTACTTCTAGACCCGGCCTCTCCTCCCTCCCAGGGGGCCCCTCAGCCACACCGCTACAGCACCCAGGACTCCAGACCCTGCACCAAGGAAAGGCTCCGGCCAGGCAGAAATTCACCCATTTCAAGGGTCGGCTCACCAAGCCTTAGTATTGCCAGGTGAGGTGGGGTGCACGTGGGGCTCAGGCTGGCCAGTCTGAGTCACCTGCTTCACTTCCCGGCCTGGCGCGGTCACCCAGCCCCCAGCCCGGCTGCTTCGGTCTGGCGTTTTGCGAGGAGAAGGAGGGTTTTATGTGGGGACTATTGTGTTTTGACTCCTCTAGATTAGCCTAGGAACTGGAGTGTGATTGTAGCGGGACAATTGGGCAGAGGGAGTGTTCACAGCACGGGTAGGAAAAGAGGGGTAGGCGGACTCCGTTCAGATCCAGGAGACAGTAGAGGCGGGCTTTTGAAAGCACAAACCGTTTGTGTCTTCCTTTGGACACGTTGGAGACCCCTGGTAAAATCCGTGACTGTGTCTGGCTCAGAGGTGCAAAGGAGGAGGTTTGGCGTGCGCAGGCTTCTCCCGGCCTCCCTTGGTCCCGGGCTCCCTTGGTGGTGCCGAGCTGCACCCTTCCCGCAGGCTCTCCCTGCCGGCAACTCAGTTCTAGGCCACTTTCCACCTTGTGGATGCCAAGCAATTTGTTTTATAAAACAAAACAGCAACCAGACGCCTATGCCTGTTCTTCAGTAGCGCCGGCAGACCCGCAGCCACAGACACCCGGTGGACCTCAGCAGGGACGCCCTGGGCAACTGCTTCTTGCTTGATGCTGCACCCGCCTCTGCACCCCCAGCTCCAGTCAGCCCAGTAGCCAAAGCAAAAGGGGGATCCTCAGTTTGTTCCCTCTGAGGCTGCAAAGCCTCTCTGGCTATTCCAACCATTAAGAAAAAAAAAAAAAAAAAAAAAAGAGGTGATGGGAAAGATTTGGTCTGTACACAAAGACATACCAGGAGAAGAATGCACATTTCTGTGCAAAACGGCTCAGGCACCGAGAATGAGACATCACTTCTGTGCAGCCTAGAAATAGTTAAAAATAACCCAGTGCTAGAGGACAGAAGTGG
Source organism: Alouatta palliata (assembly GCA_004027835.1). Classification (NCBI taxonomy): domain Eukaryota; kingdom Metazoa; phylum Chordata; class Mammalia; order Primates; family Atelidae; genus Alouatta; species Alouatta palliata. The sequence goes on along the minus strand of PVKV010008014.1, from coordinate 31,445 downwards.
CTTTGGGATCTGCCCCACACACGTTATCCAGATCCCTAATTCCGTGCCACCTCCCATGGTTCCAGGACACAAACTGCTTTAACCGCCAGAAGAGGGGTTCTCAGCCACCTGGCTCCCACGTACCTGCCAGTTCCCCAGGCACTCTGTGTGGTCCAAGGCAGCTGGACACCCCAACAGAAAACCCCTACCAAAGAATGCTCGGGATGCCCACTCCTATCCCTTCTCTGCACCCCTGACTGTCCCCACCTCATTAATCTTCCACAAGAAGGCAGGGTGCAAATGTCAAATAAAGAAAAATGTAGCTTCCCAGGTCTCCCTGCTTTTGGTGGGGACAGAACAGCCCCAGTGCTGGGGCTGGCAGATACCTCATGTGCAGAGTGGAGGATGGGCCCATGCACTGCAGCCACTCTGCATCCTCCAAGCCTTGCAGCTTCCTAAGCCAGGGACCTTGGGCTTTTCGGGGCAGCTGGCTGGAAGCTGGAAGTAGGGTCTCCTGCTTAATGCCACGGAGAGACTCCATAATCAGACCCCCCACCTAGCCACCTGACACTCAGTGAGGTCTTGGTCTGAACTGACACTACGCCCCGACTACGTTCAAATGGATAGAAAATAATTCCATTCTTCTGAATGGCACAGACATGTCATGGTAAGCCCCAGCCACATACAAACCCTACCAGTCATTTGCGCCCCCAACCATCGCATTTACAGACACCTGGATGGACTCAAGCAGCCTGGCTAGAGCCCCAGCCCACCCACTGCCACGGCTACTATGTTCTCTGCAGCAGCCTCTAAGCAGAGGAGGCTTCAGGAAATGCTACTTCACCGTGTGTCCCTTTTAAATTGTTAATCTCCCATCTGCGACCCTATGACCTGGCGAGCATGGACAATGGGGAGGAGAGAAAAGACCAAGAAATATGGGAACCAAACCCAGGGAGATGCCGCAGCGTTGGACTCCCTTCCATCCCTGCCCTTGCCAGAATCATCCGTGTCAGTTTCTTCAGGCACCCTGTTGGTATCCGGGAGAAAGAAAAGGCGTGTATGATAGCAACTGTCCTGCCCGGATTCGCTCCACTTCCCTGACGTTTTAACATTGTCTTCAAGGGAGAACTGCCGCTGAATGACCTTTTGGAGGTCTGTTGGTCTGATGTCCCAGGAGTTAAGTCCAAATCTTGTCCTCTCTGCCCCTTCTGCTTTGGATGCCCCTGGACACCCTGTGAGGAGGCTGCGGTTTTCTCATCCACCTCAGGGTGCTCCTGGAAGCAAAAAATCCTCCCGACCCCTAGCTTCCTTCGGGTGTGCCAGATGCAGACACATCTGGGTTCCAACTTTATCTTACAGCACACAGCTGTTTCTTTAATTATATGCAGAGACAATGAGCCTCAACACACACTTTTAAACAGAGGAAAATAAACATGAAATTGACACTGCAGCCACCTTTAGGAGAAGGCTCCTGGGCTCGGGGGTTGTTTTCCCCAATCCTCTACCCTCCTTGCAGTGCGAAATTTGTGTCCGGACCTTTCCAAGCATTCCCACCGGCTCTCATTTTTCCGTTGGGTTTTTCTTCACATCCCTACTTCTACCAGCTCTTTCCTGCCAACGAGAACATCTACACACTCACACACCATACTCGCCCAAGGTCACCACAGAAACCCAGAGACTTCCAGCGACCAAAAAAGGAACAATAAGAACTGGGTTCTAGTTCAGCTTCTTTCAGAGGCAGTCCGCCCTTTGGAGAGGAGCCCTCCTCCTAATTCTCTCCACGTGGAGCGGGGAGAGGGCGTGCGGAGTTAGAGAGGGAAGAGAGTGATATTCACTGACCTGGCAGCTCGCTCCCGAGGGCCAGCTGTTTTTTATTTTTTTCCTGACTCGCCGGAGATCTGAAGGCAGAAATGATAGGCAGAGTTCGCCACTGTGGCTGCCGCTGCTGTCCTGGCCACTGGAACTGCTCACCGCATCTCAGGCGGGCTTCCAGCGAGAGGTAAAACCTGGGCGACGTGCGTCCTTCCTGGGAGCCCCCTCCCCTCCGCCTTCCCTGCTCACTGTAGAGAGCGGAGCTCTTCCGGGTTGCGTAGAGGGAAAGGGAGGGAGGGAAGGAGAAAGAGCGAGGGAATGAATTTCACCCCCTTTTGCAAACAGGCAAACAGCACATCAGGGGTGTGTGAAACTGACAGAGCTGGGGGCTGGGGAAAGGCGGCCTGAAATGTGACCGGCCCCTGGCGCCTGCACACTCCGCTGTCTTCTGGCAGGGTTGGAATTAACACTATACTTGTCATCAGAAGTGTGGACTGGGTCATTACCATAGGTGTAAACCCATGTGTGGTATTTTCCTTCCACTTCTGGGAGCGCTGGGGACCCAGGGGGAGCTTGTCGGGGTCCGGCCGGTGGCAACCAACAGCAGGGCCCAGGAGCCAGCGTCTCTGCCCTCCAGGGGGGGCTTTACCTCTCCCTTCCCACTATTTCTCCTGTTTTTGTCTACCTGATGCCTCCAAGACGCCCCCATTCTACCCTCATCTCTCCCAAGCCGTAGCTGCCCTGTAAAAGTTAGGAGGTGCAGGGTGCTGGGTGACTTGGCTACTACCCCCGCCCCTCCTCCAAGTAGACATAAGAATATTTGGAGGTGGGGTATCCTTGGGCACACATACTAGAGGTTCGGGGGGATTCTCTAGGGGTCTCAATTCTTTTTAAGAAGACTTCTAGGGAAAATCTACCTTCTAGGAGAGTGAGATAAGAAAGCAGGAATCATAGGTCGTGCTGGAGATAAAATGTCTGAAGGAAAACGATCCGGGGTCCGATACCCACAGGGCCAAGTAAACTCCAGCCGTCCCTGCAAAGCTGCCTCTTTCTGGTACCATCCCTACCCCTGCTGGTGAGGAGATCAAAATAACCCACGGAGAGAGAATCTGTCATGAATAAATTTCGGCAAGAGTAAAATGAAACTCCATAAACATTTGGGTAGAAAGGCCAGAGTCCATCTGTTTTGACAGGTAGAGCTTTCCCTTCACAATATTTATACAACAAGAATATGGAGACTGACTTGAAAAATAAATAAATCTTTGGGGAGAAATAAAACAAAATGTATCTGTGTCTGGGCCAGGAAGTCAAGAGGTTTCTTGTGCTCCAACCGGTTGAGTAGGAAGGAGTCGCTCTTTTCATGGGGCAAAGGGTTTGGGGGTGGCCATTTGCTGGCGGGGAGGCCGAGACACTTGGTCCCCAGACTCGGGAGAACTGGGGTGTGGACAGAGGTGGAGGTGAGGTGAGGACTAAGCTGCGTGAACATGGGGTGCAGAGAGCAGTTGAGCGTGATGCCCAGGCTGGGGGGCCATGCTAGGAGCCGGGCAGCAGCTCTGCGCGGTGGGTCCTCCTACCCTCTCTGCTGGATTTGTGGCCTGCCTCCAGCCGCCGGAACCCCAAACCAGCCTCTACCCAGGCGCACCCCAGCCTGTTCCCCAACCCGTGTGTGCCCCCGCCGCACACCCTGGGGGCGGATTTAGGCCGAGAGTACAGGGAGAGGGACTTAGGATTTGCCAGGCTGGCCAGGTCTGTCTGCCCTCTGGGGAGCCCCGAAGTCCTCCCCCTTCCACCTCCCATCGTCACGAATGCAGCCTCTCCTCCACCTTCCTGCCCTGTCCCTCCCGCCTTCCGCCACCAAGTGGCAGAGCCACGTTCTAGGCGCGTTTGGAGGATGCAGAGAAGGCCATCACTTGACAGCTTGCACCCAACCTGTTGCCCTGACGAACGGGGTCGGGATGGGGGAGGGGGCTCCCTGGCCAGTCCCAGGAAGGCCCCTGCAGCTGGGAAGAGAAGTGTCGCTGGCATTGCGGACCCCCGGAGGGTCCCGACACCACCTCCTTCAGTTTTGTGCGCTGCTCCCCCGTGGGGACTAAGGAGGTGACATCGGTCACCAAGGCCGCGACATTTGTCTCCTTAGCCCGGGCATTCACTGTACCCTGACTCGCCGTCCACTAGGCCGGAGTGGCCACTTGCGTCTTCCTTCAAGTTCCCTTCTCCGGCTTCTCGTCCGCATTCTCCTGCCCCTCCTTCTCCTTTCCCCGCCCTAGGCTCGCCTCCCACGGGAGAGTCTTTTTCCCTTAGAACCTGGAGCCCGCAACAGCACCCTCTGAGACCCAGGGCAAGCTCTCCTGGCCCTCCTCCCTCCCCTGGGCCACCCGGGCCCTGCTCGTCGGCGAGGCGACCCTCTCTCCGCCTGTTTCCCGTCTGTCTGGCGGCCTCGCTCCCGGTTCCTTTTCTGCTGACGCGGGCACTTGCTTTTCTCGGGTCTAAAGTGGCTTCTTGATGAGGCGTTGTGAAAACTGATCGCCTGCACACCTCTCTCCATCACCCCAATTCTACCTTTAAGGGAGGATGTCTTGATGGAAGGAAATTTGGCTGCCAAAGAGATTCAGGCTTTCAAAAGAAAATCCAAAGGGCTTAATAAAAATACAACTGTTTTCCATTGTAATCGTCAGACACCGGCAAATGCTGCCAGCTGGGCGTTTCTTGCCGCCTTGATGGGCTTAGAGGTGGAAATCCTGCTGATGAGGGTGAGGTATTCCAGAAGAGTTGGGGCAGGTTTGAGGGTGGTGAGGAAGTGGGGGAGAAAGGAGAGATTTTATTCTGAGAAGGAAGCAAAGTAAGGGAAATACTCCCTGGTCAGTCACTTGGTCAGACTTCCTGGGCAGTAGGGCTGAAGATTTATTTCTGATGAGTGGACATTGGGCCAGGCACACAGCAAAGATGCTGCTTTAATGAAGCTCCAAGTCGCTTCCTGAATTTTAAAAGCTACCACTCTGGCTCACTGATTCGTGGCTCCGGTTTCTGTGCGTGTAAATATACTTGGGGGTGACAGAGGGCGAGAAAGGGATAACTGTCTATAGCTTACACACTACCTGGCAAGGGAATCCAGATGCTCAGAGACCACCTAACCAAATGCGCCTGAGGAGACAGGGTGGCTTTGTCTGAGATTTGAAGACTTTCTGGAGGGAACCTTTTCATTAAAAAGTTTTTGAGTGGGATGAATGCCTGGAGTCCCAGCCCAGGCATGGACCCACTCACAGCCACACACAGACATGAGCACCCACTGCTGGTCACCTCTTCCTCACACACCATGATCCTGCACCCTAATCAGGCCTCCCTGGCTCCATTTACCCTCGCTGAAGCACCTACCATCAGCCTTTTAGTCCTTTGTGGATTCAGAGATGAACCAGCTAGAGAAATGGACCAGAACCCTGGGCCTGGAGACAGAGCCTAGTTTTAGGACTCTTCCTGAAGGCAAATGCCTCATCCTGATTGGCACCTGCACCAGCCACTTTCAGTCTGGTGGTGCATCCTGCAAGTTTTATAAGACTGCATTCCTACAAGTGAAGGCATTTGATTGGCTTTTAAATATAAAGAGAAGTCACCCAACATGTGAAGGTAGAAGATGGATCAGTAAATGACTAACAGATAATAAAAACAGTGTATCCGGATCTCCACGATGGTCACGTAGATATGAAGTTCACTTGTTGGATAAAGAAAAAGGAGATCCCGTAGGAAGAGCTAATCACTGGCAGAACCTCCAATCTTCCTAAGAACATGTGGCTACATAGAGTAGTTCTGTGTGGAGCTGCAGAATCAACATATTTATTCCTCCAGGTTTCAATATCTCGTTTCTTTCCCCTAAAATACATACTATTTTTCTTCCTGCCCATCAGTGCCACCCTCCCTTTTCAATTGTTCTACCTTCCTACGAATACTTAGATTGGTTTAGTTCTTTAAAGTGCACTCTGCCACATGACAACACACACCAGCGGGTTTGAAAGTTCTAATCTTCCAGTTCCACTCATTGAGATTTATTTTATTATAAATATGTGTGGGGGTAGGAATTGAAAGGGCATAAAGGAGGTATCACATGGGAACAACCCAGTTTTCTGCTGCTTCTTATAAAAGAACATTTTTGTTAAACTCAACTTTCAGGACCGTGACTACAACTACATTTCCGGGACCAAGAACTGTAGCCTCAGTAGGGCGGTTGGGTGGTGGGGGCCTGGGTGGTCTGGAACTATGGACATCGCAAATGAAAGTTTAAAAAGCAGTGACTGGAAATAGAGAGAAAGAAAGAGAGAGAGAGAGAGAGGGAGGGAGGGAGGGAGAGAGAGAGAGAGAAAGAAAGAAAGAAAGAAAGAAAGAAAGAAAGAAAGAAAGAAAGAAAGAATCAGACCTAGTCCACCCAGGCGCCCTAAATAAATAGCCCCGTTTGCAAATTCCTATCAATTATTACGTGATGGGAAAAAATCCTATCTGAAAATAAAGCACGTGGACTTGGAGAATTTTAATTAAATCTTACTGTGGATATAATAACATGGAAGTGATTTTTCATTCGGCGCTTGCCTGCTCACCAGTGTTTTATGGCGTTTTCTTGCCTCTGACTTTATTTTAAAATATTAGACGAGGTGGAGAATTATAAACGACTCTTTCCTTATCTGTGCTGCTCACATATCCAGGATCAGAGGAGCTGATTAAGAAAGAAGTCAGAGGCAACGTTGGATTCATAATGATTTGGAATAATGAATCCTTATCTCTGCTTTCCAGATTATCTGCCTTTCAGCTCCCAATGTTTTGTTACATGGGATAATTTATTGCATCTAATACATCACAATGAATCTGATGGTAGAAAGTGATGGCCCATGTTGTGAAAAGGGGGCCCTTATTTTTTATCCTGGGGCAATGAAACTGCTTTTTGCAGTTTTTAATTGGGAAAATATAAGGTAGATCTGATTAAAAAAAAAAAAAAAGAGCTGGGTATAATCTTGCCTGCTCGTGCTTTACCACGTTGCTCTTTAATTAGTGTGTCAATTTCAGACTGAAATTAACAAGATCGACCCGAAACCAGTGCTTAGTTTCTCCCCAGCGTGGAGATCCTAATTTTTAACATGATTTATTTTTATGAAAAAGGAGATAATTAATCATAAACACTGACTAAAGCACAGGGCCAAGTTAAGATAAAACGCTATTCGCATCTTTATATAGAAAGATACCAATAATGTTAATTTCTCTGAAATTTTCTCTCTCCTCATCAGAACTCGCCCCCACCAAAACTGTCACCCTAACTCCTGCCCACTCCAGCCCCATTCCAAGTAAACAAAAAGAAAAAAATCAATTTCTGATTTCTCTCCATATTTATTGCTCTTTTTTATAAAAGTATGCAGATGTGATATATATATATTCAGCTCTCCTGACTTTGTCGGTTAACACAGGCAGAATATGGAATATGCACAGGTTTCCTCTAATTAGATCACAAGGGTGGGAGGGTGCTCCTAGACCCCACCCCACACCTATCCTCATCAACGTCCCTCCATTTTGGAGTTAGAGAGAAGAGGATACACATCTCATTTAATGGTTAATTAGTTCCAATAATTGGCATTTTTGTTTCTTTTGTCTTTTACCCTAACGCCAAAGGAACAAAAGCCACCTGAACGCAACAGGCTTTACTCGCTGCCTCTTACAGGATGGATTTCAGAATCCAAGGCTGTACAGGGAGACCCCTCCCAACCACTGACAGTACCAGAATCTCCTGGCTTCAGGAAGTGGAAGGGGCAGGAGTCATTGGTAATTTGCTCTTTAAGCTTTTTGTGCCTGTTGATTACTTTCTGGTTGCTTGGATTAAACAATCGTTGCAAATATGCAAACCAGTGAGAGGAGATTCATACATATTCGTTCTCCAATTGTTCCTCCTGACGTCAGATCATAATTTCCTGGTAATTGGATGGCTTGCACTGAATAATGCTCGTCTGAAATTCTCCACGTTTCCCTAGATTGCAGCAGATTTTGTACTGGGAGATGGGAGGAGGAATTTTTTTTTTTTTTTTAAAGAATTATTTTCTGTTCATTGCAGTTCTCATTGTCTCCCTTCTGCCCTGTACTTAAGAACACTTACTTCTGAAGTATGAGGATCTGGACTTGATTTCCTGGGACTGTAATTTCCCAAACAGTTCTTGAGTAGTTTGAAGAAGGTTGACACGGACAAGTAAAGATGGAGGAAATGGGTCTGGTTGGGGCAGAGGCAGGGGTGAAGTTCCACAGAGCACAGCACCCTGCCCTCCCTCTGCTTGGACCCAAAAGAGCAGCCTGGAGTGGTCACACCCAGCAGCCACACAGTTTTCCTCCCCTGGGGTAACCCAGGGTTCTCATTTATCCTGAGTTCAAGTCTCAATTCCTACACTGTCCTACACTCTCAAGCTAAGTAGACAACCAAATAATTATTAATATTTTTTTTTTAAAAAAAGCTTAACTTATGATCAAAAAGATAGTTCAGGTTTTAGGTGGTGGTAGAGGGAGACCCAGAAAATATTCCACATTTTCTAGGATATTTTTTCCTTTATCTTCCAGTTCATTCTCAGCACAGTGGACTTCAGACTTCAGATTCCAATTCTGTATTAAATAATGTATGACTTCTCTTCTTCCTCTGTCTTCTTTTCTCCCTTTTCCCTCTCCCTTTTCCTCCCTTCCTCTCTTCCCTCTCTTTATGACACATCACTCCAAGAATTTCAAGGATCAATTATAAGTAATATTAATTTCTCAGCCCCAACCAGTGAAGTGTGGATGATCTGATAGGAGCATAAAAACGGTGCTTCCCTAGATGAAACAGACCAGTGGAGCCTACTGGGCCGTTTCCCATGCCCAGATGAACATTCAATTTTCCGGCATTATCTCCGCACTTAAACTCGCTTTCTCCATTTCTGTGCCAAGATAAATTTGCATAATATTTGCAGCTGTAATTAGCTGATGAGCATCTCCCAGCCTCCCCCTTTTGTTTCCCACTGCATTTGGTCTTCCATTGATGCTACGTTTGATCTTTAATATCACAGGATTCCCGATAGAGGATTGCATATCTTATCTTCCCGGCTCCAAAATCTTTTAAGAAGGAGAGAGAAAGGGAGAGAGGGGGCTTGGGGAGAAAGCGTGAGTGAGGAGAATGGAGCGTCTCCTAATCAGAGTTTGAAAAGGTTACATTGGAAGAAGGTATGGGAAGTGACAGAACACATAAGATAAATGGAAAAGGAGGTTGAAGTGGGGATGGGAGAGGCTGGACCAGCCTCTTGGAATGGGAAAGCCTGGAATAAACATATTATTTAGAGACTTCAGGAGTGGAGATAGGGGAAACTGGGAGCCGGGGCTGGACAGTGGACCGATGAGGGTGTGGGAAGAGGGTTTGTGGCCTGCCTCAACTTAGGAGCCTGCCTCCCTTTCTGGAGAAGCGTAATTGCCACGCTCTGAGTGAGTCGTCTCTGTCCTTTGCTCCCTTTAAGCAGAAACTGGAACTTTTGAAACCAGGTGACTACCTTATCTGGTCATCTGTTTGTCTCTGGTTAATAGAGAGCTCAGCACTCCTGAATTCCTAATATGCCACTGACACTTTTCATTCTCTCCAGCCTAGTTAAAAAAAACCACTCCCCCCACCCCCTCCAAAAAAAAGTAGGAGAAGAGAAGAAGAAAAAAGATACAAGGAACCAAAGAAGAGGAGGCAGTGAGTGGGTGGCGGTTGAACGGTGTCGCCTCCCGGAGCGGAGCGAAGCCAGCAGAGCCCCCCATCCGCCCCGGGCTATTGTCACTGTTGCTTTGTTGTTTTTCTCCAGATCGGGAGTTTTTCGGACTCGGGTGGCGCCCGGTAGGAGGGAAAGGCGCATTGGAGGAGCCACTGGTTGGATTCGTACTTGTGGGAATCCGGAGGGGGAAAGGGAGAAAGGAAAGGAAAGAGGGAGAAGGAGGGAAAAAAAGAAGACAAGAAAGAGTCGATTTTCATGCCAATCATTGGAACAAATAGCCAACATTTAACGTTTACACCCGCACTGGCGGCGCCCTGGCGCTCCGCGGACCCGGAGCCGGGCTAAAATGTCCCGAAAGCCTTTGGAGAAAACGAGTTTCCAGCTATCAGATTCGCCCCGTCTCCCCCTTTTCACGAGGCTTCGGTTTCAGGCTGGACTTGTCCAATGTCTGCGTTACCGCTGCGAGCTCCTAAATGAGTGTCAAGGAGGCAAATATCAAATAGCGCCGGGGTCAGGGCGATTGAGTTAAGCACTGGGGCCTCAGGACTGGAAACCTGTGAGAGACTCCGCGGGGAAGGGGAGGCGGTGGAGGGAGGGGGAAGGAATCAAGAATGAATGAATTAATGGATGAATGAAGTGGCAGAGGGGAGCTCTGGACACTCAGAGAGGAGGGCCCAGACTGAGCTGTCCTGAGCCACAAGCCACCCCCTCTTCCAACCCTGGCCACTCCCCAGGAAAACTTAAGGCTCTCAATTTGAGAAAAGTTTCCTTAAAACTTTTTTTGCTGCCGGGCGCGGTGGCTCCCGCCTGTAATCCCAGCACTTTGGGAGGCCAAGGCGGGCGGATCACAAGGTCAGGAGTTCAAGACCAGCCTGACCAACACAGCAAAACCCCATCTCTACTAATAATACAAAAATTAGCCAGGCGTGGTGGCACGCACCTGTAATCCCATCTACTCAGGAGGCTGAGGCAGGAGAAACGCTTGAACCCTGGAGGCCGAGGCTACAGTGAGCCGAGATCCTGCCACTGCACTCTAGACTGGGCAACTGAGCGAGACTCTGTCTCAAAACAAAACAAAACAAACTTTTTTTGCTGTCTTTTAAATAGGGCCAATTTTCTAATTGGGCTGTAACCCCGACTTGTCAATGGATGGTTAGTACTTTCGTCATTCCGGGCCTCAGTTTCCCCATCTGCTAATTTAGAGAATTGGACAAGAAGATAGCGAGGTCCCTTCCTGTTGGGAAAAAGAGCAGGCTGTGGGCTTTGGCAGGAAATAGAGAGTGTGGGTTCTGCCGCCCCGACCCGTCACCCCCAGCACCTGGTGCCACCCCCAGCCTGGCCCTCTGGGGCTGGCTAGAAACCCGGGCAGAGAGCCGCGGAGCGTCTCCATCTCCAGCCGAACCCCGGTGCTCAGCAGCTGGACCCCAGCGATTATTCCGGGGTCACCCCCAGGGAGGCCCCCCCTTCCCCTATTCCAGCAGACCCAGGTCCTTCTGCGTCCCTCCCAGTCTTGTGCTTCTCAAGTATTTCCAAAGGAGAACCATCTCCCTCTTTTTGGGGGACTGGAAAAGGGGAACACCCTCTCTTGGAGTGGGTCGGGGGAAGCGGATTGAGGTTTATTTGAAAATTCCTGACCCAAGAGCCAGAGCGGAAGTCCAAGCGGACGCAGACTCTGCGCGGAGGGGGTCACTGAGCTGCACCACAGGCGTGTTTGAAATCGATTAACCAAAGCCCGCTCCTTCGCGCAGTGAGGTCTTTTTTTTTTTTTTTTATTGTTGAGACCCCTATGTCACGTGCGCAGGGTCTGCGTGCTTGGGCGTGTGTGTGGCGGGGTTGGGGGGTGGCTGTTGTGTTACAGTCTGGGAAAGGAGTGTGCACCAGACTCATTTATTTCTCCGGCGCTGAGCCGAACGCCCAGCCAACCGAGGCAGGGGGCGGCCTACAGGGTTTGCTGTCACGGCAGCTGCTGGGTCCTCTGGGCCCGGGACCGGGCCTGCACTGTCCTTCCTCACCCCCTCTCCCCCCACCTTCCCCGCCCCCGGGGTGCAGCTCCGGGTCCCTCTGGGGCCGAGCGCAGGGCGCGTGCCCCGCAGTTGGGTGCCGGGGGAACTTTAAGCTTCGGAGCCGGGGTCCCCGCGGGAAGCAGGAGGGACCGCAGGGAGGGACAGAGAGGGGCGCAAGAGCCAGGTGCCCAGACGTGCTGGGCTGGGGTGGGGGCGCCTGTCTCCTTAAATACCCCTCCCTTTTGTGATCCCTTCCTTCCCTCAGTGTAATTCTCAATGATAGTCATGAAGAATAATCACGATGATACTTTCCCCTTCTTTCTCAAATTAAAAAGAGAGAGAGAGAGAGAGAAAATACGCACCCAGCTCCACTACCATGCGGGTTCCGGAGAAATTCTCAAATAGAGCAGTGTAATTTCTCAGTTGATTTTGATTGACACACTGTCCCTGGGATCATGTGTTAATCCCTTCTTCACTCAAGCCTTTTCATAACTCATTTCTCTCTTGCTAGATGGGGACTCTGATGGTTACCGAGGCAACGATGATAGCACTAAGCTATTTCCCTCTCTGCAAGGAGACCATTATTCCGCATGCATAGGCCATTTGCAACAGAGGTCGTCACAAAGTCATCCACAACACAGCACACGTTTATTAAACTTTTATTCGCTTTTTTTCCCCAACACAGAAACTAGTTTGCACTTGTTGGGGGGGGGGCGGGGTGGGTATCGTCGTCCTGCTCTGCGTTGGTAAGGATCGCCCTGAGTGTCACGGTCATTGACACGCGGACGCGGCAGGCGCGGGGGTCACGGGCCTCTTCACCGCCCGATCCGCCGGTCGAGGTCGTCTGTGACCACCTCGAGGAGGCTGGGGTCTCGGGATGGGGAGAGGAGGTGGCCACGTCTGCGGACAGAAGGGACCCTGGCTTCCAGGCCGCGCCACCTCTGCTGCGCGGGACTTGGTGGCGAACGCCCCCTTCCTAGCGCACTTCTGAAATAAAGCCACCTTTTGTCCCACTTCCTCAGAGACACCACCGCCGCCAACCCTCCCGCAACTCCGCTTTTCCCCTCCCCTGCTTCGGATCTGCCCCCCCACCCCCACCCCCGCCGACGCCAAGGTCCCCCGCCCCTCGGGCGCCCGCGGACGCCAGGCCGGTCCTGAGGCGCCGCCCCGCCGCGCTGGCCGCCCTGGCTCCAGCCGCAGAAAGCCACCTGCCGGGAGCGCGCGGTTCTTAGGTTTCTTCCCCCAGTTTGGCCAGTAAACAGACCGTGCTGGTGGAGGCGGGTTCCTGGGAAGCAAATGGAGATGGTCGTGGCTTATATGCGGAGGGTCGGGGTCGGTGCGTCCCCGGAACATCTGGGGACAGTCAGTCCAGAGCTTGTCAGGAGATCAGTCTGAGAGCGAACAGGGCAGACTCGATTCCCGGCCTGCGAGGCCACCAAAACCAAAGGGCAGCTATGACGGCCACGGGCGGCCGAGGCCTCTATTTCCCCTCCCGCTCTCCTCAATCCCCTCACACTCTTTTCAATTTCCTGTCTTCCACACTCTCCCCCGCTCCCGTCCTTTTTTATGGGCGCAGGGGACCCACTGGGGTTCTGGGGTGCAGTCCAGGCCCCTCTGCCTCTATGAGCTTGATCCGGAAGGGTCCCTCTCGCGCCAGCCCCCCACCCCGAGGCACGTCCTTCGCCGCAGCAGCAGCCCCCGGAGCGCCCTGCTGTCCCGTCATCCCGCAGCCGGGGACACGACCCTCTCCGGGCCACCCAGGTCGCTTGTCTGCGTGCCACCCGCAAGCCACCCCAGCCCCCAGCTGGCTGGGGCTCCGCAGATATCGACTGGGCGTGGAGCTGGGCAGGCCTAGACTTGCGGCGCTGGAGAGACCAGAACTGGGCTCCTAGGTGGCAGGTGGAAGGACTCCTAAGAGCTCCTGGGATCAGCCTCCCTCCCCAGGCCCGGGACTGCTGGTCACCTGGGCTGTCGTGACCCAGCAGCAAGAGGGGATGCCACGTGCACAGGGCGATCCCATCCTGGTCCTACCCCAAGAGCTTGGGAACCCTGAGTTCCGCCTAGAAACGAGGTTGCCTGACCGCTGGGAATTCGCTTGGCTCAGAAGAGACGAGGGTGGGTCCCCAGGGCCCCCTTCTCAAGGCCCCACCCCAAGGGCAGTGGTCTAGAGCAGGGTAGTTGTGGGGTGGGGGTGGGGAAGGGAGGAGGCGAGCCTTCTTCTGGGAGTCACCGGGCTGCTCTCCTTCCCACAGCTGCAATTGTTCCCTCGAAAATAAACCAGAAAACAACACATCGCCTTGGGGTGCTGGCATCTGCAGCCTCCAGACCAGGCTGGGCCAGAGAGAGAGACATAGGTGGTGCTGGCTGCACTGGCCAGAGCAGGGACTGGTGGGGTGTGTTGGTGTCTGACCCAGCTTTCTGAAAAGAAGCCCCCAAGCCCCTGGAGTGCAGGTTGAGAGCTGGCCGTTGGGCCAGGAGGAAGCAGAAAGAGCTGGCTGCTGGGTTCAGAGGGTCAAAGCAGTCTCAAATTCCTGACTGTTGACGAGGTCTAAGCCAGAGGGTCTGGATACCCGGTCTGGAGATCTAGGTCTGGGTGAGTGGCCTTTGGAGAAAGGCCACAGGTCTAGGAGGCTGTTAGGTGTCCCCACCGTCCTGGCCAATGGAATCTGAGTTGACAGGTGAATGGAGGTAAACATAGAAATCTGACCAGGACTAGGAGCCTGGGGTCTTTCCTGTCAGGTTTAGATCTATCTGATCAATCTGCATTTTGTGTTTTTGTTTGCTTGTCTTGTTTTGTTTGAGACAGGGTCTTGCTCTATCACTCAGGCTGGAGTCCAGTGGCACAATCATGGCCCACTGCAGCCTCAACCACCTGGGCTCAAGCAATCCTCCCACCTCAGCTTCCTGAGTAGCTGGGACTTACATGCCACCATGGCCCAGCTAATATTTTTATTTTTAACATTTTTTGTAGAGACGGGGTCTTGCTATGTTGCCCAGGCTCATCTTGAACTCCCAGGCTCAAGTGAGCCTCTGGCCTCAGCCTATCAAAGTGCTGGGATTACAGGCATGAGACACCACACTCAGCCAGAACCAAATGTCTTAAATGTAGGTCTCTCCTCTATTAATATATTCATGACAGAAAACATGCCTGGCTTTCAGCTAAATGAGAAGATATCAGTTCTCTCCTCCCATTTGCACCAAAGAAAATAGCTAAGTGCTGGGATTAGAGTGTGAGCCACCATGCCAGGCCGGCACTGTATATTAAGGCACCGTATGCCACATGACACTTCACCAAACGGAGTTATCTCAGGGACAATCAAACTGATGGAAATTCTGTCTTACAAGAAAAGACTGCCAAAATTACTGGAAGCTTAGGCACTTGTGCCAAAGGGCATAATCATATTTATTTATTTATTTATTTGTTTTGAGAAAGAGTCTCACTCTGTCGCCCAGGCTGGAGTGCAGTGGTGCAATCTTGGCTCACCGCAACCTCTGCCTCCTGGATTCAAGCGATTCTCCTGCCTCAGCCTCACCACCACATCCAGCTAATTTTTGTATTTTTAGTAGAGATGGGGTTTCACTATGTTGGCCTGGCCTGGTCTGGAACTCCTGGACTTCAGGTCATCCACCCGCCTCAGCATCCCAAAGTGCTGGGATTACAGGCGCGAGTCACTACACCTGACCAATCATATTATTATAAAATGACAGTAACTGCATTCATCATAAACTAAAGAGGTTACAAGCATCATCTCACTCAATACACAGAATATCATCTAAGACAGGTGGATCCCACCGCCCCCCACCCATATATTTTTTTAATTTTAACAAGTGACACAGTCTCTCTGTCCACAGCTCCAGCTCTCACCACTACTCCTTGGATTTCTTTCTTTCCTTCCAGCAGATCTCAATGTGCATCTAGGCATATCAATAGATTTAAGAGCACTGGTGTCTATTCATTCATGATCCTTTCCTTCCTTCATCATGGTATCTGTTAGGCCCCCTGCCAAGCTCTGAGACTACCAAGTAGGCAACTTTCTCTGTCCTCAAGATGCCCTCAGGTAGAGTGGCAAGAAAGACAAAGAGATCATACTTGATACAATAACTATATGAGAAGCCTGGCCCAGAGGTGTGTGAGCCCAGAGGGAGGGTGCCAGGAGGTGCCCTCAGATGTTCCACCAGAGGGACAACTGTGGTCTGGCCCACAGAGGAGGCCAAGGAGCTTACAGAGCAGAGCAGAGCAGAGCAGGGGCAAAGAGGGTTCCAGGCGGGAAAAGAAAGAGGCAGTGGCACAGGGCAGAGGAAGAGAGAGTGTGACGGACCCTAAGTGTGCCCCGAGCAGGGGACAAGTGAGGTAGCAGATCCACGTCACAGTGATTGACTCATAAGCCAAGCTAAGTGCCTTTATCCCGTGGGCTGTGGGGCCCCAGGGAACAGCTTTATGCAGAAGAGCAGCATGCGCAGAATTAAGGAGGTAGAGATTCTAGACTAGGCTCGGTGGCTCACACCTGTAATCCCAGTGCTTTGAAAGGCCAAGGTGGGCAGATCACCTGAGGTCAGGAGTTTGAGATCAACCTGGCCAACATGGTAAAACCCCAATCTACTAAAAATACAAAAATTAGCTGGGCGTGGTGATGGGTACCTGTAGTCCCAGCCACTCGGGAGGCTGAGGTAGGAGAATTGCTTGAACCCATGAGGTTGCAGATTGTGCCACTGCACTCCAGCCTGGCGACAGAGTGAGACTCTGTCTCAAAAAAAAAAAAAAAGAATTAGCCAGGTACATGGCATTTGCTTATAGTACTAGCGACTTGGGAGGCTGAGATGGGAGGATTCCTTGAGTCCAAAAGTCTGAGGTTGCGGTGAGCTATGATTGTGCCACTGCACTCCAGCCTGGCCAACAGAGTGAGACCCTGTTTCCGAAAAAGAAGTTACACACTCTTGATGTCATTCTGGGAGCTAGCATCTCCCCTTCCCTCATCTGCACACCCAGTGTTTGCCTCAGTGTTTCAAATTTTATAAAAGAATGGACAGTAACATTGTTTTTGCAAAATGCTTCATGACACCAAGGCTGTGTTTCTCTGTGTTTTTTTCAAGAGGGTCACATGCTCCTATGGGGTGGGTTGTGTATGTATGAGGAGAACAGCCTTGTTCATTGGTTTTGTTTCAAAGTCACAGCCTTACCTGAACCAAAAGTACCCTGACAGTTTCCCCATGGCAAGGGGGACAAAGCAAAGCCCAGAAGGTGGGCAGGGATGCCACCTGGGAAACCACACCGCCGTGCACCTGTCCATGATGAGAGAGAGAAGAGAGGGCAGCGCGCTCTCATGAATATATGGCAGGTATCTACAAACCCTCCCGCTAATTGATGAGCTCTCTATATATCATCCTAGATAAAGGGCCACTGTGCAGTAAACGCTGATGTTTAGAACATCCTGATAGGGCTTTGTTAACAAGAAGATAACAGAAGAGCAAGATATGTTTGTTTAGCTGCCTATAGATAAACCCAGTAGGTCTTTGTTAACTTTCCATGACTGATGGCAACCACTAACCATGATAAATACTCCAGGAATGGCGAACTTTATTTAAAGGGCTAGAAAGGGGGCCTACGTTTTCAGCTTTTCTGAATGAGGAAGAAGTGTTTTCTGAGTCTGATTATACATGTCCTTGTACATCAACGTTTGCTTTTCTCTAAATGCTTTTATTTTTTATTGCTTTTGAAACAGGATCTGTCTGTGTTGCCCAGGCTGGAGTGTAGTGGTGTGATCACTGCTCAGGGTGGCCTCAACCTCTCAGGCTCAAGCCATCCTTCCGCCTCAGTCTCCTGAGTAGCATTTGCCACCATGCCTGGCTAATTTTTAATTTTTCTGTAGAGACAAGAGTCTTTCTATGTTGCCTAGGCTGGTCTTGAACTCATGGGTTCAAGGAATCCTCCTACCTTGGCCTCCCAAAGTGCTGAGATTACAGGTGTGAGTCACCACATCCAGCCTCTTTTTTGAGGTGGGTGGGGGTGACGGAGTTTCACTCTTGTTGCCCAGGCTACAGTGCGATGGTGCTATCTCAGCTCACCGCAACCACTGCCTCCTGGGTTCAAGTGATTCTCCTGCCTCAGCCTTCCAAGTAGCTGGGATTACAGGCATGCCCTGCCATGCCTGGCTAATTTTTTGTATTTTTAGTAAAGACAGGGTTTCTCCATGCTGGTCAGGCTGATCTCAAACTCCCGACCTCAGGTGATCCACCTGCCCTGGTCTCCCAAAATGCTAGGATTACAGGCGTGAGCCACCGTGCCCAGCCCTCCAGCTTCTCTTAATAATTTTAAACCATCAGCTGAACCTCTGAACCAGATTGGCCCTTGATATTTATTCGGGTATGCTGTGTTCCCATCACATGGAACCTGAGCCAGTCTAAGAACTGCGTTTTATAAGCAAGTTTTAAAAAAATTGGCAGAACCTTGAGAAATCGATGCAAATGTTTTGCTAGCAACTAGAAACAGGTACAAATATAAATACATACTTTTTATTTATTTATTTATTTATTTATTTATTTATTTATTTATTTATTTATTTATTTTAGAGATGGGGTTTCACTATGTTGGCCTGGCTGGTTTTGAACTTCTGACCTCAGGAGATCCACCTGCCTTGGCCTCCTAAAGTGTTGGGATTACAAGCATGAGCCACCATGCCTGGCCTCCCTTTTTTTTTTTTGAGGCAGCATCTCGCACTGTCACTCAGGCTGGAATGCAGTGGCATGGTCTCAGCTCACTGCAACCTTTGTCTCCCAAATCCAAGCAATTCTCCTGCCTCAGCCTCCTGAGTAGCTGGGATTACAGGTGCCCACTACCATGCCCAGCTAATTCTTTGTTTAAAAAATATATATATATATATATATATATATATATATATATATATATATGCTTTCTAATATTTGTGAGGTGTCTGAGAGCCAGAGATGCTTGTCCCTGCAACGTGTGGGAAGTGAATTCTTACCCCAAATTGATTGCTGATTAAGGATTTATTTTTAAAAACTGAGGGCAGGGCACAATGGCTCACACCTGGAATCTCAGCAGTTTGGGAGGCCGAGTCAAGTGGATCACCTGAGGCTAGAAGTTTGCGATCAGCCTGGCCAACACAGTGAAACTGTGTCTCTGCTAAAAATACAAAAATTAGCCGGGCTTGGTGACACGCACCTATAATTCCAGCTACTCAGGAGGTTGAGGCAGGAGAATTGCTTGAACCTGGGAGGCAGAGGTTGCAATGAGCCGAGGTCACACCACTGCACTCCAGCCTGGGTGACAGAGCGAGACCGTCAAAAAAAAAAAAAAAAAAAAACAGAGTTGTTTATTTGTTGGTTTTGTTGTTGCTGTTTGAAAATGATGTCTTGTCTACTGAGGCATGCCATTCCATCACTGAGATAGAGTGACAGAGTAGGAGCCCTGCTATGCCCAGAACCTACCCAAAACAAAAGTCTCAAAGCACAGTGGAGCCAGCTGTTTCATGAGTGCAGCTACAAAGAGAGCAAACTTTTGTGCTGTCGAGAAAGTATTACTACACTATCTTTAATGCCATCTTTTAAAAGAAGGCAATTATTTTTACTAAAAACATCATTTGAATTTTATCTTTGCTAAAACACTTGGGAGGAGGGAGGGGTTTGACTCGACCTTATAATCTTCCTGAACCTGCAGACTAATCAATTTTGATGGAAGAAGTGATACTGGGCCTCCGAAGTTAACCAGATTTGCCACTAGTAAATGGAGGTCCTGGCTGAAATGATGTTTGAGTTAATAAAAAGAATATTAAAATAAATTCTTTTTTTTTTTTCTCACTCTCTATTCCAGGCTGGAGTGTAATGGCATGGTCTAGGCTCACTGCAAACTCTGCCTCCTGGGTTCAGGTGATTCTCCTGTCTCAGCCTCCTGAGTAGTTGGGACTACAGGCGTGTGCAACCACACGTGGCTAATTTTTGTATTTTTAGTAGAGACAGGGTTTCACCACGTTGGCCAGGCTGGTCTTGAACTCCCGACCGCATGCCTTGGCCTCCCAAAATGCTGAGATTACCGTGCCTGGTCAATAAATTAATTCTTAATGTTGAAAATTTTCTACTCCCAAAAGCCACAGGTTAAATACGTTTCAAAGTACTGGGGAAGGGATGTGCATGTGTGTGTGTGTGTGTGTGTGTTTAAATGTGTCACAAATTAGCGGGGTGTGGTGGCACACGCACCTGTAATCCCAGCTGAGGCTGGAGAATTGCTGGAACCCAGGAGGCAGAGGCTGCAGTGAGCTGAGATCCCACTGCACTCCAGCCTGAGTGACAGAGTGAGACTCCATCTCAAAAAAAAAAAAAAAAAAAAAGAAAAGAAACTGTCACAAATAAGAAAGAGCTGTTGTAATTCAGTTCCCTTTTTGGTTCTCAGAAAAAACTCCAGTTTGAGTCACTCTGTGGGGCAGTTTAAACCTAAAAGCCTCAGGTTTGACTTCCTAGACTCCCTGGAACCGCAAGTTCACCTCCCAAAGGGGCTGGGCTCAACCCTTCCTTCTTCCTGTGCAATAATAGTGTGGAAACCAGGTTATCTCTGTGGCCAACTTTCAGGAAAGACCTTGAAAACAGAGACGAGGGCGGACCTTAGTGACCACGTGGAGCTTCCCATCACAGTGGGAGTTTGCTGCAGGGGTGGCTGGAACTATGGAGCCGGGCAGCAACTCAACGCCACACTGATCCCAAGAGATACCCCAACTAGGCTTTTTAATAGAAATCCATTTAAAAGGCTGCGTTAGACTGCCAAGGGGAGCCAGCTCCACTTACCTTGTGTAGAGCCACTGGGTGGCTTCATCAGATTAGGTGTGAGAGGGTCGGGACTTTGGAATGTTGACTTCCTTGACCGGGATTGGGCGGCGTTTCTATAGTGCCTTACTGTTAAAATTTAGCACTCTGTTTTCTGTCCCTCGTTCGAGGGTTGGCTTGGGTATGACACGGTTAATGGCTAATTTCGGGTGCTTGATTTTTGTTTTTGGTTTTGATTTTTTGGCTCAAAGATCTGTCGCCCTTGGCTGAGTCTAAAAATTGCTGAAATGCTAGCATGCTTTTTGAAACCTTGTGCTGTTTCTTTACATAAAACTGTTTCTACTCGCCTTCACATACCCTGTTTGCCTAATTTGGACATCACTCCACTAAATATGAAAGATGAGCTTTCCTTGTGAAAAAAACAATCAGACAATGGCAGTGAAGACAAGGAGACAACCGTGTAAAGGTGTGTTTGCTTTAGCGACACGAGCTGTCCCCACATCAGAGCAGTGACTGAAGGGAAGAGGGGAGGGGACCTCACCTGGGTCTTTCCTGAGTTTTGCTCTAAAACTTTAATTTTCCCTCTGATGTTTGAGTACTAATGAAACACAATGAGAAACTTAATGAAAATTATGAGCACACTCTTAACAACCACACCCTTGTTTCCAACTGCATTATACATACTGTAAGTTATAGACATGTCCGCTGGGCATGATGGCGCACACCTGTAATCCCAGCACTTTGGGAGGTTGAGGCAGGTGGATCACCTGAGGTCAGGAGTTCAAGATCAGCCATGGTGAAAGTGTGTCTCTACTAAAAATACAAAAATTAGCCAGGCCTGGTGGCACGCACCTATAATACCAGCTACTCGGGAGGCTGAGGCAGGAGAATTGCTTGAATCCAGGAGGCAGAGGTTGTAGTGAGCCAAGCTCCAGCCTGGGTGACAGAGCCAGACTCTGTCTCTGTCTCTGTCTCTCTCTCTCTCTCTCTCTCTCTCTCTCTCTCTATATATATATATATATATATGCATGTCATATGACTTCTGTATCTGAAAACTATAGAACTGCAAGATTTTCCCATAAAAGTGTAGAATATGAAGTGTCGTCAGCTATATCGAGTGTTCACCTTCTGCATTTTTACACAAAAACTCTTCACATGAATACATGTACACGAACTTAGGTATGCTTCTGCAAGCCCCAGTGGGCAAGTGTCAGACATCACCGTTACTTGGGAAAGGGGGCGACTAACCCCTTATGGCATAAATACCATCTCTGAATTCAGCCAGAATTCCTACTGCATTAAATTACTGTATTGTCTGTGACTACACACTGAAACACGGGGCTGGCTTTGTTCGGGTAGTCTGGTAATTTGAAGCTCTCGAGCAGGTTTTGCTATTTTGTAATCCAAAGGCAAACCTTCTCTATTGTTTTTAGTGATTTGAAACTAAGTTTAGTGACAATGATTTGCACATAAAAACATTTGGGAAAATAACTAGCCATCCAAGAAATGGAGCAGATGTCGAAAAAGGGCTAAATTACCTCCTAAATGCTAGAAATGATATGGAAGCAGTTGAGATGCCTGTAGCTTCAGTGTGTATATATGAACAAGTCTATGCTGACATTAATGGTTAAATCAAGGCAACAGAGAATTTTCACTGATATTGGATACAAACACTAACAACTGATACTTTGTATATAAGTGCAGGCTCCTGGATACATAAAATACGTAATTAATGAAAAGTTGTTAGTAAGTTGAAAATGTCACACTATCTGTCCATTTCCCTTCTTTCATTTCATTGACAATAAAACAATAGAAATGCCTCTGTCCTGTTTGCCCAACCTTTTGTAATTAAAGAAACATGCCTGGGTGGAGAAATTTTGGTAAATGCCCTCACTCCCTCAGCAGCTTCCGGTCATCCCACCCCAAAGACAGCCATTTCTATCCTGCTCCTGTTTTTACCTTCTGCTCTTTCAAGAGGTAACCAACCTGGGAAGGATGGCGTATGTGCCCCCTTTTTGGATCCTCATTTTCTTCCCTCCCTCCCTCCCTTCCTTCCTTCTTCCTTCCTTCCTTCCTCCCTCCTTCCTCTCTCTCTCTCCCCACTTGCCCCCCCCCTTTCTTCTTTTTTGAGACAGGGTCTTGCTCTGTGGCCCCAGGCTGGAATGCAGTGGTATGATCACGGCTCACTGCAGCCCCAAACTCCTGGGAGCCTAGGAGTATCAACAGGAGCCTGAGCAACAGGCTCTACAAAAAAATAAAAAATTAGCGAGACGTGTGGCACACGCCTTTGGTCCCAGCTGCTCAGGAGATTGAAGCTGCAGTTAGCTGTAATTACACCACTGCATTTCAGCCTGGGCGACAGAGTAAGACCCTGTCTCATAAACAAATAGATAAATAAATAATTAAATAATTCACTTTCTAAAAGCTAGCAGAAAAAAGTTTAATTAACGTCTCAAACAGTACAATAATAAATAATCAGAATATAACCTGCTAATATTTTTGGATGATTTGAACTTTGGTACTTCTGATGCTCTAAATGAGTTAACTAGATCAGCACCGTTTTCTTCAAACCATTTAATCTGGCAATAGTTAACTCATTAAGGATAATCACAATGACATTTTTCAGATTTGTGTGTTTTTTTTTTTTTTAAAAGATAGTCCTATTCTGAACGTTTCATTAATCAAAAACAAGACCAAACAAAAAAACCCCACAAAACTTCAAAAGGTTAAAATACTGACTAGGTTCTAAGGATATGGTAGGAAATGATTGCTTAGGGCTAAGTACCTGAAATGAACTTCTATTCTGAAAGCCATACACATTTAAACCTTGTGGTGTTCATGTCTTTCTACATGTATTGTCTCATATCATGTCTACTCTGCTAGTTCCTAGGATGGCTACTGCAAACATTTGCTAAGCTCTTATTTTGTTATAAATGTAAGTTTTTTTTTGTTTTTTTTTTTAGATGGAGTCTCACACTGTTGCCTGGGCTGGAGTGCAGTGGTGCAATCTCGGCTCACTGCAACCTCTGCCTCCCGGGTTCAAGCGATTCTCCTGCCTTAGCCTCCCAAATAGCTAGGATTACAGGTGTCTGCTACCTTACCCAGCTCTTTTTTTTTTTTTTTTTTTTTTTTTGTATTTTTAGTGGAGATGGGGGTTTCATTATGTTGGCCAGGCTGGTCTCAAACTCCTGACCTCATGACCTGCCCATCTCCGCCTCCCAAAGTGCTGGTATTACAGGCATCCGCCCAGTCATGAATGTAAAATTTAAAAGCATGAAGCTGTGTTAACCTTAAAAACTAGTTGCAGTCTAAGGTGGATAGGAAGATTATGCATGGAAAAATGGGAAGAGTAATATATGGAATACACTTTAATACATAGTATACTTTGGGAACGATTCAAAATCATGGAGCCAGAGGAAGGACTAGAGCAGTTCAGAAACCAGACAACTGGAAATGAACTTGGTTCAGATACATAACTGCCATTTCCATAAAATGTGCCTAGCAAATGTGGACTACATGAATGAAACCATGTAACAATGTTCTTCAAACTCAATTTAAAACTGAGTTGCCCAGATTGAAAAAAAAAACCAGTAACCATTTTAATAACTCATACATATACTAAATGAAGAACAAGCTGTCCAGCTGTCCACGTAAATATCTCATTTCAATGTCATCTACTGGCCTGCACACATGCATTAATACTTTATACTTTTTAGGCTACAATGAATGCAAGATTCTCAAAGAAATAGTTTCCTAACAGAATAACTGATACCATTGTGGAAACAGACATTATTCAGGACATTATCTGTTTCATTCTTTGGTCAGGGTAACTCATCTACTTTAGACTTAAACTTCTAAAGAAAACTGCTATGATCTAGAGATTGGCTATAAAACTATTTGTATTGAAAACTTAGCCAGCATGCCTTTAGTGAACTTTCTTCATTAGCATTCTTAGTGGCAAGGTTTCCGTATCTCAGTGTTCATTTTATACTTTAATTTGGTTAGTAGGTCTTTGTTTAATCATCCCATTGAAAGGAGAACAAAGGCGGTTTAGGTGATACAGGAGAGTAATGCACTATATTTTATCTCTGAAAAAAGCCCGACAAAGTCAGAATACTCTGATAGCCTCTGGTTTTCTCCAGGACATTTGGAACCACAAATCAGTCAGGGGATAAAACGATCCTCACTGTACCTCACTGTAGACACCTTTGGAAGAGAAACACCTTGTCAGCCACAGAAATTAAGCTCTGCCAGTTCCATCTGGCTCTGACGGCAGATTATCACACCAGAAGAGAGTCTCGATTTCATGAGTGAGGGTCTGTTTCTCAAATACCATCTCCCTCAGTAAAATCACTAGCCAGGACGATCTCCACCCCCCTCTCTCCCATTACTTCTCTTTATAAAGTATTGATGCTATTCAAATGATAGTGCTGTTCTAAATTAAAACCGGTCAGGACTTTGCTTCAACTGGAAAACTGCAAACCCTCTAAAGGGAAATACTTTTCATTCCTTTGCATCTAATTTTGTTAGAGTAGTTCCTCAAACTGCTGCTGCCTTTTGCGATGTCCTTCTCCCTCAAAAGTCAAAACCCATTTTTTCCTAATGTTTGGGCCCCTAAGCTCTTTCTCCTGATTAAATCATCCTCCCCACTTAACCCTCTCCTCTCTCACCCAGTATAGGCTTTTCTTTTCCAGTTTTGCTTGAATTCATCAAGGAAAGTAAATTGATCTCCATTTGTCTGTGGTATTTGTACGTTTTTTTTCCCCCTCAGTATTACTTTCTGGAGAATGACTACGCCCAACTTTCTAACTTTTTCTTTGTCACATAGATGGTTTTATTTTCTAATCCACTTTTTTTTTTTTTTTTTTTGCAGTTTCTTGAACTTCCTTTGGTTGGTGTCACAGCCAGCCACCCAGTAGAGACTGAGACCACCAGTTCATTTCACACAGGCCACTGAACAGTCGTAAGATGGTGACAATTTTTGGTCTCTAGTGACCTGGGCTGGATCCGACTCACTGACCTAGAGGTGAAAGGCTCTGTATTCCATTACTAATCCCTCCAGCTCTCCAGCCCCCTGAAAATGATTCTTTGGTTTTATTATTGCAAAGACCATTTATTTATAAAATCATGAACTGGATTTAGGAAAGCAACCATGAAATAGCAAGGGACAACGAACTGATTGAAATTCCTTAAATGTAGCATTGGCTGAAGTCTCTCAGACAGCAAGATTGGGGGGAAGTTATTCTGATTTCACCTCCATTCTGATTTCAGCAGCATGACTCGCTCACTTAAACGTGGCAACTTCAGATCATGGACCATGCCTCAAGGAACTAAATCCTAAATAAAGAAAATGGAAAAGCAAACTATGAAATAGCCAATAATCTTTATTTTGCACTTCCCCCACCCCTCACCCCTCTCCAAAAAGCACTAACGCGCATTTTGGTGCATGTGAAAATATTGTATAAAGTATTGAGAATGATCTCAAATTAATAAAACAAAAAACCACATATCTCAACATAGATGCTTTGTTTCTTTGCAGGGATAGAAAAATTCTGGCTTCTTGAACAAGGAGGGTGATGATACCCTGCACTCTGAAGAGGGCGACTCCATTTCCACTGATTTGCAATTTCACATTCATGGCAGAAAACCGCACTTCTCTAACCACATAATGTTTCTGAATACGACTAATTATAATATCAATTTTCTTGGCATTTTAAAAAATCACATTTTTTTAGTAATATATTTGTATTCGGTTCAAAGCCCATATTCTAATATCCAAGAGATCCAGTACATGGGCCCACACTAGGATTATTTCAGAAACAAGTAAAAGTCCATATTTATTCCAAAGTTGCTAAAATATGCTAATAAAGTTAAATTTGATGTTTTTTTAACATTAATAATAAAATATTTGGTTTACCTCTCAGACATCTATAACATATAATAAATAGTGGGAGTATAATAACACAATAAAGTTTTGTGATACCCTGAAATTTGATGTTTTCTTAAAAAAATTCATAATATACTTCATTTCAGCCTTAAAGCACAATATTAATGAACAGATTTGTAGAAATAAAACAATATAAAGACAAAATGCTACAGTATATGTGGGTTGTTTTCTGTTTTGTTTTTTTTTTAACTTTCATGGAAACTACATGTCCTTTTAGTAAAAGTCTATCAAAGAAATTTACAAAAACAAAATAGACAACAAACAAAACAACTTCAAATCATAAACTAGAAATTTAAATTGCCTTGTTTTCCTTCCAACTGCTTGGGCCCTTTCCCCCACGATCTGTTCGGCCACTGCACAGGCTCAGCTCAAGGGAAATGTCTTTGAACGATGGCTTTTTCTCCAGCCTTCTTTGTTTCTGTCCAGCGTCAATACAGACATGGCTGAAATCACAGTGGATTTCAGAGAAAGCCAGAATTAAACACGATAAAAATTTAAAAAATAACTACTTCATAAATATTTATTATTTACATTAGGGGCAATCTTTTAGTCCGAAGAGTTTTTATACAAGTTGATGAAATGTACAAGCAGTGAGAAGAGACTCCAGCAGTTTAAAGGGCAAAATTAGAATGCAACAAAGATATAAAATACATTAAACAAAAATAATTTGCACAAAAGCAAACTGGACATGATAGAAACCTTTTTCTTAAAAAATATAAGGTATTTCACAAAAGCCTGAACATTTTACATGTTAGTACTAAAAACTGGGGGAGGGAAGCTTCATATATTCTTATCACAAAAATATTTACCAGTACTCCAACTGGAGTTTTCCTTTATTATGATTATCTTACTATAGAGGGAAAGGGGCTGAAAACTGTATACAGACTCTATCATCCTTAAATTACAGTCGAGGCAGTTTGTACATTATCTTTTCATCTAATACCTCCATGAAAAGGCCCTGGAGAGCATAAAGGAAGTCAAAGGGAAGATGTACGCTCTTTTTATTAATAATACTTGTCACTGGTATTAGAGAAGAGGAGGAGGGGCAGCCCCCAGGCCACGCCTCTGCTTGAGTTTCCTTCCGTCGCCCGGCCACGGAGCCACAGGCCAACGCGGTTCGGGAGTGAACGATCCAGGTTCGAGGTGTGTTCCTGCCTCAGTCCTCCCGGGTTCTTCATCCGCGGGCATCTGGGGGTGGGTGTGGCGGCAGAATCGCGCCAGCTCCCTTCCTGAGGCGCCGGGGAAGAAGCCTGAGCTGACCCCACTCGATCCTGACCCTGGGGGCCGTCAGTGCGCTCGATGCTTCCTCTTCTTGTGCTTTTTGTCCTTTTTCTTGCTCGCACACTTGGGGCAGAACCACTGCATCTCTTCCGGGGGTGCAGCCATGATCCCAACGCAGGGCCTGCAGGCGAAAACAAGCCCAGATCAGCGACTTCCATATACACATCTGCTCTTCTCCTTCTATGTTTTCAAGTAATTTTTTAAAAGTCTATGACATGTTTACCCAAAATCAAAGTAAGCAGCACTAACTCGTAGCACTATTGTTGGGCAGGCAGACAACAGTGATATTACAGAAGCTTCCTTTCCAGGCCCCCGGCTGAGATTCATCACTCATTCATCCTTTCGGCCGGGAACTCGAGTCTTCCGAGCCACGGCGTTGTCTTTCTCTTACAGATATCAAACATCATAACCGAACAGATCGCTGTTCTTTTTGTATCTGACATTTTAAAGTTAACACGAGATTATCTGCATAAATTTTGGTAGAGCGTTTCAGTTTTTAGGAACTGCTGAAGAGGTTTAAAACACAGATAAGCAGTTTTTAGTCCTGCAGTTTGTACCATCCTTACAAAGGGGCTGCCTCTTCGTGGTTCTGGCCAGTGCTACAGCTCCTACAGAACATTACATGAAAGCAAGGCCGGGGACACCCCTGCGTCTCCTTTTAGTATTATTGTTGTAATAAGAAGGATGGATAAGCTAAGCAGAATATTCAGATTTGGGGTGAATAAGAATAGTCCGAAGACTCTCGTGTTTTGCAACTAATTGCATTTCACAGGCTCTGTGATTTGACTCCCTGTACTGACCCCGGGGCAGCCCTGTGTCAGCCCAAAGGCGGGAATCTACTCTGTGGTGCTTCCTCTCAGGAGCAGCGGATGCTGCCTCAGAGTGTGGCCGGCAGGGCGCCCTGGGCACTCACCAGTGGTACCAGTCATCGCAGTCATCACAACCAATCATTGGACTCCCGTCATCAGGCTTGTTACACCCCGGGCAGATCCAGATCTGATTGCCCCACTCATCTCGGATCTGATGTTTGCAAAGCGGGAGCGGGAGAAACGGAGGGAATGGGAAAAAACAGAGAGACCAGATTAGAATAATTACTTTATACTGTTAATTGAATAAACAGGCACATTAAACTAAAAAATACAGTAGATTAGCACTTCATTAACACCACGGTCAGTGTCATCACTGTTTTAGAATCATGAAACAGAAAAACGCTACTAAGTGTTCAATGATAAGACATTTCTAATGAATGTTCTAAGCTTTCTGTTGTAAGTCATAAAAAACAAACATTTTAGAATCATCTCTGTGAACAATATGACCTGTAGCCCCTTTCATAAAAACAAACAAACAAAAAAAATTCTTACTGATTTGGGTCTTTATGGTGGTAACAACTGATTTTTTGAAAGCTACAGAGCTCCACTTTATACGTGGCTTTCTCAATCGCATTCACAGGCATGGAATTAATACATACAGCCAAATGTGCAGGCACCACCTTATTACTTATTAGCCAAGCCCTTCTCCTGAACGAGCTGATAAGATCAAGGATATAAAAGAGTTGTTACTAAGTAACTTTCCATTCCCTTTATGACATTTTTAGTAAAGTACAATCAACTAAAGGGCAAATGAAATAAGGGGAATTGAGAGGCCAAAGAGCTGCAAGGTTCAGCATTATTTTGCTACAAATTTTGTGTACTCTGGAGTTGACTTTATTTAACTTCGCAGTTCTAAAGAGGGCACATCCTATTAGCCACTTCCTCAAACTTCACATGAACAGAGCCATCCTGGAAGAAGTGATTCACTGATGGGCATTCAACATCAGCAATAAGAAAACGATAATTGCAAAAGTGTTTACAATAACAGAGCACATTACATCACTCGGCTTATTTGGTAATGCATAGTTCTTTCTAGACTTTCAAATACCATGCTGACTGGATATGCTTTTTAAAAAGGCTTTCTTTGTGTGTGACAGGTGCATTGGTGGTGCATGCATGTTTCACTCTACTGACAGGCTTCCTTCAAGGCGACTCTACAAAGACAAACCACACTGACAGGAAGACTTCCCAGAAAAATCTGTGGGAAACTACATCTTTGACCCTCTGTAATTTCAGGAGAAAATGTACCAAGGGGTGAGAACCAGCAGTCACCCGTACCCGCTGTCCAGTGGCCAAGGCTGGTGCAACATCCTATGCCCCGAAGCTCCCGCGTATGGCCAGTCCTGCTGCTGGCTGACCTTGCTTGAAATGAAAAGGCCGAGACTCTGTGTGCTCCACGAGAACTTCGCCACAGCATCCCCAGAAACTCACACCAAACACATCACAGCTTACTGGCTTCTAAACACCTTATTTCATTTAATCATTGTAAAACAACCTCTGGGTAGCTTATGAATGGGGACACTGGAGCTAAGGGAATTTAAGTGGCATTTCCAATATCACACTATTAGGCAGTGACAAAACCTGCCTTTTTGCTCTCTAGCCTTTGCATGTCATCTAAATCACACATTTTGTCCTCTGCCCACCAAGTGTCTCTTCATGAGGTAGAAAGCTTTTTTAAAATTTTCATTTTTATTTTAAAGACAGGGTTCCACTCTGTCACCCAGGCTGGAGTGCAGTGGCGTGATCACAACTCACTGCAGCCTTGACCTTGCTAGGCTTGGCTGATCCTCCCAGCTCAGCCTCCCAAGCAGTGGAGACTGCAGGCACAGGCTACCACGCCCGGCTCAGTTTTGTATTTTCTGCAGAGACCGTGTCTCACTATGCTGCCCAGACTGGTCTCAACTCCTGAGCTCATTTGATCCGCCTGCCTCAGTCTCCCAAAGTGCTGGGATTACAGGTGTGAGACACCATGCACGTCCGGAAAGCTTTCCATCGACTTGTCTATTCCAATTGGACTCATCTCCAGGGAGTGAGTTAACTCAAAGATCTACCGGAAAACCAGAACTTTCAGAGCTAGAACATACCACAGAGATTAGCGTTACACCCCTTGTTACATTTTCTCCTGAAATTACAGAGTTTAACACAAACTCCTTAATTACAGATGAAGACATGAAGGTGGAAGAAGTTAAGTACAAAATCTTTCCTGATCGATCCATTTGGGGGTGATGATGCCTCAATTAAACACCTACAATGACTGCTCCCTGAATGGACCAATTTGATGATCACAGTTTTAGAAGTTCCTTCCAAAACTCCTTTAAAGAAATGTACTAATAGGCCAGGCATGGTGGCTCATGCCTGTAATCCTGGCACTTTGGGAAGCCAAGGTGGGAGGAATGCTTGAGCCCAGGAGTTTGAGACCAGCCTGGGCAACACAGGGAGACATCATCTCCACAAAAAAAAAAAAAAAAAAAAAAAAACCAGCCAGAAAACAGCCAGGTGTGGTGGCAGACGCCTGTGATCCCAGTTACTCAAAAGGTGGCAGGATCGCTTGAACCTGGGAGGCAGAGGCTGCAGTGAGCAGAGATCACACCACTGCACTCCAGCCTGGGTGACAGAGTGAAATCCCCTCTCAAAAAAAAAAAAAAAAAACTCTGGGTGCCACCAGTGGCTCACGCCTGTAATCCCAGCACTTTGGGAGGTCGAGGCAGGCAGATCACCCGAGGTCAGGAGTTTGAGACCAGCTTGGTTCCTGTTTCTTCTAAAAATACAAAAAATTAGCCAGTCATGGTGGCAGCATCTGAAATCCCAGCTACTCGGGAGGCTCAGGCAGGAGAATCTCTGTGAGCCGGGAGGCAGAGGATGCAGGGAGCCGAGATCGTGCCATTGTACTCCAGCCTGGGTGACAGAGCAAGACTCTGCCTCAAAAAAAAAAAAGAAAAAAAGAAAAGAGAAAAAGGGGAAGGAAGGAAGAAGGGAAGGAGGGAGGGAGGGAGGGAAGAAGGAAGGAAGGAAGGAAGGAAGGAAGGAAGGAAGGAAGGAAGGAAGGAAGGAA